>JAHWFO010052524.1:1748918-1796000 GCA_023313115.1 Rhysida immarginata | reverse complement strand
TTTTTTTAAAATTTATTCCTACTTAGAGGGATCCTTAAACTATGCATTGACGTATTTTTTATGGAAATGGACTAAGCCGTTTTAGAGAAATTAATTTTTGTTCTAAAAATAAAGAAATGGCAGTACCATTCATTTCATCGACCCAAACACAATAAAAACGACCTGAACGGCCTCCACTCATTGAGACGAACCCTTATTGAAAAAAAACTGTTTGGCTTTGAAGAGCCATTTTGGAGTACTTAAGGCTTTAAGGACCCCCCCCCCCCCAACTTGACGGAAAACTTTTGTTTTTCTTTTTTGAATCCGTTTCATGACCTGCAGTAGGCCTGTGCGAATGTCCCATTCCGCCATTACAATTTACTAGATGGAACCCGCCAAAATTTGACGGCAAACAACGGTGTGGTTTCATAAAAAATCATAAACAATCTTCTCAAGAAAGACGTCACAATGAAGAACTTTACTAGCATTGATGATCAAATTAACAACAATTACATAGAACAATTAACGACGATATCAATGCGCATACGCAGAAATGCCAATTTTGCTCTTAAAAAGTGCTTTGTGTTTTAATATACAGAATAGGATTTCCTTTCTGCAAATCTTCAGTTTATTTAGGGTGTGTCTATAAAGTCCGACCGGTCGCGAGCGGTCGAAGCCCATCGCGAACAGCCTGTCCATAAAGTATCGACGGTCGTGCTAATTGCGACCGGCTACCTTGATGAGTAGAATCAAAATGGTTGGTTGGTTGGTTTATTAGAAATTTTGGCGTCGACTACTAAGGTCATTTTGCGTCTTTTTCATAAGTTATATCTGTACGCAGCCCAAGACAAACACAAACATCCATGCCCACGGCGAGATTCGAACCCACGACCAGGCGGACTTTATAGGCGGACTTTCGAGAACTAGAAAGCCTACGCCCTAGCCCTCTCGGCCACCTGACCGGCGAATCAAAATGGCGGACGAAAGTAAACAAATTCAAGTGTTCGAGTGCCCAATTATGTAATAAATATTTTTCGGAGAAAGGAGATGGCGAAATATATATTGGGCAGCATCAAGAAATAAGGAATGAATGCGAAAAAGAAAAGACGGGTGAAGAAAATTTATGTAATGTACACAATTTTAAATCGTACTAACTTAAATGATGAAGAACCTTGCTGCGACGCCCTTTTGAAACAGAATGCTCACGAGCACGCTGTTCATGAACGAACAAACGGAAGCGAACGGCCGCCGACCGATCGCCGATTGTCCCACGTGACCTGTCGGCGACCGGTCGGACTTTTTAGACACGCCCTTAAATAACAGCAATGACTGAATATTGCCTTATCCCAGCAATCCCTGGCCTCTGACAGATTGTCGTAACTTTCTTTGTTGGCTTCCGATGCGCTATGGAAGAATTAAAACAAAACATCCAAAACTAAATCAAGGCGATTTCGTAAGATGTGTTACTACGTGTAACTAAATAGTTTTATGTGTCGTATACTTCAGCTGAGCAAGGAACTGGAAGGAGAACGTTTTGAACACCTGAACTTTACAAAATATTTTCTTCGCTCCTTCTTTAAAGGATAAGGTGAAATTAATTTTTATGCTCGTTCTAAATTAATTTGTCTTAAGTTTCTTAAAATCTGATTTAAAATACGTCAAATTTGACCTTATGAATAAAGGATATTAATCGTTTGCTTAGTAAACGCGGTAATGCGCATTTTTTATTATGCGCATAAGTCTATTGAATATTCAGGTATAAATTTATTATGAATCTGTCAAATGATGACTCTTTATCCATTAAAAATTAAGGAAACTTTTTCCTTAGAATGAAAAAAAAAATTTCCATGGCTACCTGCGCTTTCGGTGCTTCTTTTTCGAAATTTATTATTTTCGATGGTCTTTATAAAAAATGTCAAGGTTAGCAATGTATGAAAAAAAGTTAAATTTTAAATCCTACGAATGACCGTTGGAAAAAGGAGGCCCTATTGTTACTGCTCTTTTAAAATCGTGTTCCCATGTTAATGAATAGGTACCACCGTACTATTCTGTCGCTAGGACCTATTTCTTGCATGTTTATACAAACTATTCGTTATGGATATACAGGGTGATTACGAGGGGTACTCTAAAAGTTTTTGCAAGGAATGCTGCATGCATCTCACCAAATTTGCTTTAAGTTCTCCAAGTACATCACTCTATCATATGGCCAGGGCCGTGCGATAGATCTTCTTCAGTATGATGCAAATCTTCGAAATGTCGCCCCTTATGCTTATGCCGCCCCCTTACGGTGCCGCTTGATGCGGCCGTCTCTATGTATCATAACACGGCACGGCCCTGCATATGGTCGAATTGAGTGTGTCACATTGCATTGATTTCGCGTTACACAATTCTAAAGCTCGCGCACTGGCAGATAAACGTAAAACACAATGGAACTGAATCAGCAAGTATGACAAGCTGTGATTTTCTATGATTATTCCAAAGCTTAGAAATGTCTGATTGTTTTGAAACTTTACAACAGACAATTCCTGACAGAGCTTCGACTAAAGCCAGAATTTCGTATTGGTATTATCAATTTAATAGGGGAAGACGACACTTGAAGACAAACCTCGCAGTGGACGGCCAGCCGATGCAGCTATCGCCGGAAAACATCTTATGTACTAAAACTCTTGCGTGTATTTATTTATTTATCTGTAATTCTGTCTCCTCCTAGACGGTTTGAGCTAGCGACTTGAAATTTTCAGGGCAGGCTTATCAATAAAGGGCCTGCTCTATCGCCAAAAATCAGCCCCCTACGACCCCCCCCCTCTTCCCCACTTTCTGGGGTTTTCATTTAAAATTATCTGCTTTTGCTTTGTAATTCCCCTCAACAGATGGCGCGGGCGGGCGAAGCCGCGGGTAACAACTAGTATGTGCTATATAAGATATGTTCGCAAATGGCAATCGGATAAACTATTCTCGGATTGAGGCAAGCCTGGGTATGGATCATCAGCGATTAAAACAATCTTCCACGACTATCTCCAAGTCAGGAAGGTTTTATCACGATGGATCCCTCGTTTGTTGACCCAAGAGTAGAAAGCAGCCCGACTACAGTAGTGCCAAGAAATGATCGAAAGGTTCAACAACGGGGTATCCAAACGTATCAAGAACATCTGCAGGGATCACAAAACATGGCTTTATCATTACGACCCCGAAACTAAGGAACAATCCAAACAGTAGCTATCCAAAGGACAAGGACCACCACAGTAATGCAAACGTTCTCGGAGTGCTAGGAAGATGATAATGATATTTTTCTTTCCTCTGTTGTGCTTGAAAACAAGAGGACGATTACACAAGAGTGGTATGTGACATCCTGCGCGCCAAAAATCCTAGAAAAATGAAAGGAGAAGCGTCCGAAGATCGGAACAAAAAATTTGTTGTTAAGACAACTGAGTTTTTCTGTGAAAATCGGATCATTATGTTACGCATCCCCCCCCCTATTCTCCGGATTTGGCATTTTGCGACTTCTTTTTGTCCCTACAATCAAGAGGAAGATAATGCTGTCTAGGATTTTGAACCTGACTAGGAGCAAAACTCAAAACGTGTTAGAAGTCAGCTCAGCCAACACCACCTGGACAGAAGGCCTGCGCACAGAAACGTCATACATTGTTACATCACACAAAAGCGGCTATTGTTAATCGTATTTCTACCAATAATAAGCCCTAAATTTGGCCGTTTGTGACGATGTAACAATATCTGACATTTCTGTGCGCAGGCCTTCTGTCTAGGTGGTGTTGGCTCAGCTGCCAAATACTTTTGTAAGGTTAAAGGCCAGAAAAACAGATTTAAATGAAAGCCATTATAACCCACAAATCGCAAAGTTTCGACATCTAGAGCACAAAATATCATATAGTAGTTTGTTGATAATAAAAGCCACCAACAAGGTAACATCAGCATCATCAAAGGGCAAAGAAATTTATATATTATTGAAATATCTTGTGTGTGATCCTTTACGCTAATAACGTGCCTCAAAATTTTCTTAATACCATGACAACTGTTCGGCAAGGCGAATTTCATGTTGATTGGGCGAGTGCTTCGAGGTGCAACCATTATTTTGTTAGAAAACCGAAATGTCAAGAATTTTCTCGCCGCCTACCAGGAAGCTTGTTAGAACCAGACACTTGTGTTAAGTGCTCAATTTTCATGACAGCGGGTTCACGCCACAAGGTGTTTGCTCACTCTTGAATCTTTACAAAGGCTCTTCGACACATATGTAATCTCACACAAGCTCTTCGAAGAGCACGCAAACATGAAAGCGTAGAGAACCCGGTGCTTCAAAAACTTCTGATTTCCATGCTCCTTCGCAATCATCTACATCTTTTCGTACAAATGCCCTTAAAGTTACTGAGTTTACTTTCAACTCAAATATGTGCAATATTAAATCCAAAAAAATTGCATTTATATTAAAAGGACACTGGCAAATCGTCTGCGCTCCTACTTCAGCAACACTGTGTTATGTTTTTGTAGTAACAAAACGAACGGAATAATGTATTCAGGGTAACCTAAACTAATATTACTAATTATTTAAAAAATTTTAATAATAATAATTTGCACACCATATCTTGGATATTTATCTCAATAAGGCAACTTTTATAAAGAGACATCAATTCTTAAAATGAATAGAAAATAATGGAAGAAATGCTTAAAAATTTCTAATAAATTTCTATTACTGTCATAAATTATATAGAAATTCAAATTATTGAAAATATCAAGGACAAAAAATTTATTTTATCTCACGGAACAAGATGCGAACTTACAATAGCAGAGATGTATATTGTTGCGCTGTTCATCTGCAAATATTCAATAATTTTTTTCTCAATTTGGCTCCCTGACTGTTAATTGGTTCCTACATTTTAGTGCGTCCACCAATTCCTCCAAAAAGATTTATAAAGGCGGCCGTCTCCTGATTGTCGCCAACGGCAGCAAGTGAACAGTGTTCAGCTATATCTGACAGGATAGGCTAATAAACGAGCCTACAAATTATAGCTGCACACTGCTCAGTTGATGAATAGTATTCAACTGTAAACGATGAAAAGGAATTTAGTTTTGCTTTGATGAGTAAAAGCTTCAATACTACGCAGTTGCAATTACATTAGGTAAAACTCTTACAAAAAGTTTACAGTATGCAATATATTTAAATATTATTAAAACAAGCAGAAAATTTCATACGAACATGGGGTCGAAACGCTTCTTTCTAGAGTTATAACGGTTTGAAGGAGTACTGCAGTAGAATAAGAGTTACGACAATTCAAAGAACCGTCTGAAGAAAAGTATGCTCTCTTCAACATCAGATTCGAAACGTCCTTGGAGCATCATTGTTGGCGGTTACCAGCCTGAATTGCCCAATTGTTGATAAGCGCCGATTAATTGCTGAGCGTTTGATGATTTGCAGTTCATGAGATTTTCCATCGGGTTTTCCAATCCATGCGGCGACGTGCACAAGCTTCCTTGGACTCTAACGGAGGTCATTTTGAGCTATAGCAAGCGTATTGTCTTGTTATACCATAGAAATAAATCACACACTTTGCATCTACTATACGCTTTAACGTTAATTCCGTTACAGGGAGACACCTTCAAACCGTTATTACTCTAGAAATAAGCGTTTACGACCGCATGTTTTGATCCCGGGAACATATCCTGAAAGTTTGTACAGACCATTCAGAAACACTGCATAAAGTGGGTTCTGGTACAGAGGACAAGGAACATACGCCCAGAAACATATATCCGGCATTTCTGTCTTAAGTTCTCTTCTTGAATGAATCAATCTTTGATAGGGATAGATAGCATCATCAATTTCTACAACAGTCACCTATGAAAATTAATAAATGTACTGAAATTAATGCTCCAATTTACGAACATGATACTCGTGGTTCCTGGTTCGAATCCAGGTCGCGGAATTTTTGTTTCCATTTTTTTTTCAATAATAGTCACCAGTGGATTAAAGAGAATCCTCATAGAATGATCGAATCTTGTCATCAGCAATAGTTCTGCATCAAAGTTTGGGCTGGACTTCTTAGTGATCACTTACCATAGGCCCGGGGCTCTTTTGCAATGCCACATTGGCCTATTTGACTGTGCGATTGTACGTTTTATCCATGTGGACCAACCACCCAAGCCTTGCAAAACCTACAAACATACAATGGGGTCCATAATATTCTCCTGGAAGTAGCCGGCGTTACCATGGCCTTTCCTTCAACTCTTTTGGCTGACTACGGGAGTAATATCTTACCATTATCACAGAGTCTTTTCCAAAGTTTTTTTTGCATTTGTACTTGGAATCTTTCGAACGATAATAAATTGCCCTATTGAGGGACACTACAGTAACTCCTTTCTATCTTCGCGAAAGTGACAAACCATGCTGGCTGATAATCCTCGAGTGCTGATTGTCGAATTTGCCTGTACGGCTTGGCGCACTAGTCGTGTTATTATCACCTGAGCGAAGCAGTACTGTAGTAGAAGATATTATGATCAAATTATGATCGGTTGGTGTCAGCTAAATCCATCCCTTATCTAAGGCGACCACACTACCATTCCTTATCTGCAAGATTATTTTCATACAGTTTTCTGATTTTCTGTTCTCCATTTGTGCAGTCTAATTAATGGTAATCAGGAGACATGTGAGTTTTTTTAACAATCCTAGATTTTTACGTATTATAAGTCCGACAGTTCTTTGAATAGTTCCTTCTTTCTTGGAAGATTTTACTGAGTGGGTGGATGTTCACTGCTACGTTTGTCCTAATTGCTTTGCGTCGGATAGCTGGTTATATCTGCTGATAATCTTGATTTGCTGAAAATGAGTGCTCGTTCCGCGCACTTCTATACAATCATACTGTAGCTCATTTATTCATGGGAAAGTGCACATAGATTATCGTTCCAGCTATTTAATTTGACCGATATATTGTCGGAAAATCTCGATTGTAATTATGAAGCAGACAAATCATTTTGGACAAATGATGCTTATCAGTGCTTGTATTGTTACATGTTACAAAATAGGGAAAGAAAACGCATGAAAAACTCCTCCACATATCTACTTCAATCCTCTCTAATAAAAGAAATTTTATATTGTGGGATCACTGTACATTTCCGGACATATGTGAATAGGACCAAATTTGTTCCTTGTCTTGCTAATAATTATTATTAATAGCTAATTACTTTTTAGGCTTATTTTTAAAA
Source organism: Rhysida immarginata (assembly GCA_023313115.1). NCBI lineage: Eukaryota > Metazoa > Arthropoda > Chilopoda > Scolopendromorpha > Scolopendridae > Rhysida > Rhysida immarginata. The sequence continues at coordinate 1,788,812 of JAHWFO010052524.1, read as the reverse complement.
ATGGTAGTTAATGTTAGGCATTTTGTTGTTAAGAATAGCTAATTAATGTTAGGCCTATAATTAGCAATAACTAATTACTCTTAGGCCTATTGTTAATTTCTGTTAGTCTTATTTTTAAGTCTATTGTTATCAACAAGTAATTAATGTAGGCCTATTATTATCAACAAATAAATCCCTTCCGAAATTTGTCCCTATCGTTTGGAACCACCCTGTATAAGCTCAAATCGAAAAGTCCAATGGGATAACACTGACAAGGGAATTCCTCGAACATGTATGTCACAGATTTCCACCAAATTGAAATATGTTACTCAATCGAAGCTACAATAGATGCTTGCAAAATAAGAGAGTGCGGATTTTTGTTTCTTTCAAAATAAACCACGAAAACGAAAAAATTTGAGCACACATATTCATACAAGGACTCCATTGTTAAAGCGGTGGATTAATGCGTTTAGCGGAATTTCTTTCTTCCACTACTCACAGCAATAAGCACTTATTTGAAAGTAAACCAGTCCGAAAGTGACGTAGAGTGACGTAACAATGCAGAGCTGCTTATACCAACGCCACCTAAAAAACAAAGCCTTCTCACTGCCTGTGGACTGCGTCATCAAACTAGGGCTGACAATCCAACTTTCATTGTTTACAACAAACGAAAAAACGCTGATTACAACAAGTGATTTTTCATTTGTTGTAAACAATGAAAGTTGAATTGTCAACCCAGGTGTGATGACGCAGTGACCAGGCTTTGTTTTTTAGGTGGCGTTGCTTATACAGGGTGGTTCTGAAAAAGTGTGTATAACTGTAAGCAATGGCAGAGGTGACCAGAATGAACATTTTCTTTTAATACAAAGTGGGTCCGAATTTGAACGCTAACTGAGATATGAACAGAAATAAAAATGCCGCCACCGAGATCAACAAGTTAATAACTCAGGTTCTGCAACGCCTAGAATAATGAATTTTGGAGGAATAATCCTAATAATACTAATTACGAATGTCCGTAACCATCAAAGAGTAGAATAACATTGTTACGCAAAATAATTGTTAAAATGAATTGTTAAAGTATAATTGATAGCCGTGGCAACAATAGTAAGCGTCAGAAACTCACTCTCGGGTATGTTTAGTAACACCCTTAGAACACTGTCTCCTCTTTGATCGACACTATTACACCATTGTGAATTGTTCAATATGAACAATGTCTCATATTCACTGCTCGGCATACATTCGTTGAATTCATTAAAGGACAATGCAATTTTATTTATAGAACGGTTAGCACATTAATCATATCGTGGCATATTTAAAAAATTTTCGAACAAATTCTAGCCCTAAATGTGCGAAAGAACAAAAATTACGAATTCAAATTCCAATATCGGGGCGTCCATCTTGGTGACGTCAACGGAGGCATGATCTTGCTTTAAATATCCACGATGTTGAATGCATTAATCTTTCGATTTAAATAAAGTTGTATTGACCATAGAGTTGTCCTTTAACTTTTGTCTCTGTGAAATTTCGTGTCATTGCAAAAAGACATAATGCTTTTAAATCCATATATCTCAGCTGTTACATTTTCTACATTAATGATACAGATGTTACACAAGTCTGCAATTTTCTTCACCTTACTTTAATAACGAGAAGGCACCCTCTAATAAGAAACAGTCTACATGAAACAGATCCACGAAGAATCGATTTACTAAGACTGTATCTAGAGTAGTAGAAAGAAGCAGGACGAGCAGCCTTTTAAATCTGAGCTATACACGAATCCGATTAAATTAAAAATCCCGAGCAATACATGTACTGCGTCCTTCTGGTCATTTAAAATATTTCATTAGTGATTGATAACAGCCTATGTTTAATCAAAAGAATAGTGAACAGTCTGATTTTCAACAGAAATTTTCTAAACATTCCGATAGAAATGTTAAATTTTGTACAGGAATATTTAAAACTGTTTTCCCTCGTAAACCTGTTAATTTAGTTTGTTTTTTTTTTGGAAAAGAAATTTCGCCTTAAGGGTTTTCTCTTTTTTCCCGCCATCACGGAAAAATAAGATTGATCCCCCTCAGGAAAGCCTTCGTCGCGAGCTATCAGATAAAAAGCCATTTGGCCCTTTTCCTTTTCTATCTCCTTTTCACATTGGTTCGTTGGAAACGGTTTCCAGGGCGAATCACCCGACACCTAATAGTGTTTGGGCAAACACGCTTCTTTCTCTCGTTCTCCACTCAGTGATCAAAAGCAGGCCTCACATTTCCATGGACGGTTTGACTCACCGAGGATCTGATGAGTGGAAAGGGAAAAGGGAGCGACTTTTAAGGAGCCAAAACAAAAGGCCGGTTTCCCACCACCTCCACTGCAAATGAAGCGCCGTCACTCTCGAACCTATCGCCGGGATCTTTTGATTGCAGCCGGAGGCGATCGAGTTCATCTGAACGCGGCGGCTCCTCTATTTGTTGTGAGCGAGGAGGCCAAAGGCGGGGCGGCGGTTGGGTGCGCGTGCGATGATCGCCCCGAGCGCACCTCATCGCACGTGCCACCTCTTTAATTCGAGAATACTCTCTAACCCCCTCCCCCTTTCCCAAACAAGTAACACTCTTCCTCCAGATTCCCTTCGCTCGCAAACCAAGAGCGGTGGAAAAATCTCCCGACGCCATTATTTTAATCTTATTTAGACAATGGGGGCATTTACGACTCAATGCCATTCATCACTGGAGTGGGACGAAGAAACCGCTCTTTACACGCTCACACGCTCTTTCTCTCTCTCCCCCTTGGTTTCTTTTTTACACTTTTCTCTCTCCCTGTTCTTCTTTCCTTAATTATAAAGATTCTAATTAAATTTCCACTCGGTTTCTATATACAGATGGAGTTTTTCTACAAGTAAACAAGATTCGTAAAGATCATACCATATCTAAAGACAAAATTACCATGTGCATTTTTTTATTTATTTCTGCGAATTGAGCCTTCCCCAGGCCTATATCCCTCAAAATAATGTACAAAGAAATTATCTCGGGGATCGGCAACCTTTCAGCGGTATCGTACCGAACTACAGCACTTTATAATGTTACTTCACTTGCCAACATTATTCCGCCAATCTTGTTATGAATACAGGGCGATTTAAAAGTTCGTAGCCGATTTCAAAATGCTGTATTTATTGATATAAACAGAAATGCGGTGAAATACAAAATATTTGTCATTTCATCAAATATGAAATATTTATGGCCCCAAATGTTCCATATCGCCCGCTCAGGTTGCAAACACGCATGTACTCGGTTTTCATCAGAGCTACGAGGCTAATCTGTGCATTTCCGTTTTCACAAACAACCCGCTTCCCGGAACGTTTGAAACCATTTTCTAATGCTCCTAGCAGTAGGGGCTTTCGTTCCGAATCTTATACGAACTTTGCGCTGCACGGTTATCGCTAACTCGCACTTGTTGAAGCAGATGACGCAAAATATTTTCTGTTGCTGGGTCGCCATATCGATAACAACTTCAAATTTAAACAGGATGAGACAAAAGTATGGTAATAGAGCGTATAACTCGGAAACTATTTTGTGTAGATTAATGAAATTAAAAATATTATTACTAAGCAGGATAGGGGCTACTTGGTAGTGACATTTTCAAGTTTATACAAGAAAGTGTTCATGAATTTTGGAAACATATCTCCTAAACTATGACAGATAGAGGCATTAGAGGCATAGTGTTAATTGAAAAATTGCAGATCACCCTTCAATTATTTAAATCGAATGTTAAAATCATTGCTTTATTAGGGGAAAATTAAAGAAAATAATTACTTGAAGTTGGTAAGGTACTTCACGTCTTTTACAGAGAAGCCCATCGTTGGTGAGGCCCAAACCATAAAAACAAAAAATAATAACTCTCCTCCACAATTTTATTTAGTGGTTTAGTCCATTTTTATGAAACTTAATAAATAACAATTAATAAAGTAATGCGAATCTTTATCCTGTAACGCTCAATATCAGGTGTGTAATTTGTCATCTTTAACTTTAGGCAGATTCTGAATTTTCAGAAGTTAAACAACTCCTTTGTGAACTCAAAATATTTTCACAAATTTCACATAATAATACATTGCTCAAAGCAATTAGGGAAACGCATTTTACAAAGTCTGCATTCCGTCATCTAAATGACATACCCCAAAAGAAAAAATAGAACAAGACATCCATGCCATTCATTAATAAAAATCAAATCAACCATACTTGTTTTTACAGAAAAAAAATACACAAAGAAAGGATCCCCATCCTAAAAAAAGTGTAATAACCGACTACATCTCAACAAAACCTTGAGATTTTGTGAATAATGTAAAGATTATCACCTCACTGATTGATGTTTTCACAAAGCACACAAAATGCGATATCTTACTGAAGTCCAAGTGTCTGTTGCAGTTACATTACTCTAGGAAAGCCATTCTATTCGTTATGTGGTAAATAGACTGCATGTTAGCCCTTCTGTCATCTGACGATTTTGGAAACGCTTCCAAGAAACAGTTCAATATCACGGGTCAACAAAATTTTTGCTACAGGGGAAAATATAGGAGTTCTAGACTAATTTGAGTGTTCCAAATCTGAACTTCAAATTTCTCAAAAGTATTTTTTGTTGACGAGTGTATTCCAGGAGACCTGGGCAAGGCTGTAAGCGTAAAACAACTCATCGGCCAGACCGTTACATCGTAACATCTTCATTACGGAACCGCACTTCGTTACGTGGCAAAATGATCTGAGGATAACTACTGGAATGGATGTGTCTGACCAAAAATTCGTAACTATCTCCTGTTAGCCGTCCTAAGCTGTACAAACTTAGGAAGGCTAACATGAGATCACGTCGACCACCACGAGGTGCACGTTTGAGTAATGCACACAAATAGGCACGCGTGATGTTTGCCCGCACTGATGCTAGTCGACAGCTTTGCCACTGGAAGCATGTGCAGTTCACAGATGAGCCAAGATTTCTCCTGACCCTTTGTGATGGACGCGCAAGTGTATACAGACGCAAAAACGAATGGTATAGCCCTGCAGCCATGAAAAAATTCGATATATTCGGATATAGTTCGGTGATGGTGCGGGGTGGAATATGTATTGACAACCGCACGGACCTCGTCATCATCCCTCAGAATCTTAACAGTTAACGTTACATTGATGACAATCTAGTGATGGCCAATTACTTTTATTTTCTAAGTTGCATCGCCCAATAAAAATTGCCAAGGCCACAAACAGAATTTAACATTTATTAACGACCATCACATAATCTGTAGTTTCCCGCACGATGAAGCGTTTTATTGTCGCAGACTGCGTCAGCGAGTTTTCAGAACAGCATGTGGCCCACAGGCCGCAGTTTGGTCATCACTGTTCTAGAGAACCATGTTGTGACTGCTGAATCTGGTATTGGTCCAGAATTCGTCTTAATGCAGGACAATGCCAGACCTCACACTGCTCGAACAACTATGGACTTCCTGAGAGAACGCCAAATCACGATCATGGAGTGGGCCACCAATGAGTCCTGACCTAAACGCAATCAAGCATGTGTGGGATATGCTTGACAGACTTCTTCGCAAGCGTCCAGCACCACCTCAGACTCTGCAAGTAGCTCAGTGAAGCCCTTATCGAAGAATGGGAGGGAGTACTCCAAGAAGACATCCGCAAGCTCGTTCGGAGCACTTAAAGAAGATATGGAGCTGTGATCTGTGCTGGTGGAAATCATACACATTACTAATAGTCAAATAACAATGAAAATTATTTTCCAATACATAGGATTTACACTTTGTTTTGGGAGTGAGGAGATTAGAAGCATTGGAGATAATGAAGTTGCATTTGAATTTAGTTTATAAATGGTGTAGCTATATTGTTTCATCAGTTGTTTATTAAATGTATTCCCTTAAATTATACAGGGTGAGTCAAAAGTCTGTATTCCCCATACAATTTCAAAACGAGTGGAGATACAAGAAATCTGTTGCAGGCAACATATAGGAAGTTATGTATACAATCCTTCTAGCCATTGTAGCAGGGACTAAACAATGATGGTGTCAAATTTGACCTCTGACCTCGAATTTTGCACTTTGCAACCGTTACAGATAGAGAAAAATTTCCAATTGTAGAGTTGTAGAGCTCAAAACGCTGATTTTGACAAAAAAAAGAGATCTATACGCATAGAGCGCCCTTTCCGTCTGTTTGTTTGTTTGTTCCTCCATAACTTCTGAACTGAGCAACCCCCGAGGTTAAAGTTTTGCACAGAGGACCTCGAAGATCAGGGAAGTGTCGTTCACGTCCGATATATTTTTCTCTCTTATACAAATCTACAGTTTTATTCCGATCTTGATGAAATTGTACACACTGACCTTCAAAGCAAGAGGAAGATCACTGTCTACATGAAATTTCGAAAAAATAATAATTGTTCCTCCTGTCCCAAAAAATTACGTATTAATAGTGAATTTCATAATGTAGTAAGATAAAAGTTTTTTCGTGGTGCATCAAACAATATTGTTGCTTCAACAAGCAAGTAACTCCTTTATTCTTGCTACATATAGTTTTGCAGCAAACAGGGAGATTTTGTTCCTAAATACCATCATCATGATATGATTACCTTTATCGCCATTGTGACTCAAATAACCCATATATATATATATATATATACTGAAATATATCGTCACATATATAAGTATTCGTCATATATATAGAAAAATGAACACATGAAAAAGCTTGAATATAGTAAAAATTCATATTGAAGAATCGAAAAGAATTTTTAAAATGCTCCCAATTGATGGCCCTCCAACTACCGCACTTTAGCAGTTCTACCGACTTCGCTCGCTTTGGAATGTTGAGTAAGTTTGACACAGTGTCGGAAAAAAAAAGTGGATAATAACGTTCAGTTTTTCTGTATATTCACATTCAGAAATCGAAACATTTCATCCAAAAAGAGCCCGAGCAACGCCGGGTATATCTTCTAGTTAAAAATAAGCCTAAAAACAATCCCACTACAACAAAATGAAATTTAAGTGGAAAGGTCCCACCAAGATGCCATTCCATAGTCCACACTTCAGCTTGAGCATTGAAATTTCATTTTATTGTAGTAGGATTATTTTTACGCTTTTTTTTTGTTAAAATCAGCGTTTTGAGCTCTACAACTGCACCATTGGAAATTTTTCTCTACCTGTAACGTTGCAAAGGTGCAAGGTGCAAATTTCGAGGTCAAATGTCACATTTGACACCACCATTGTTTAGCCCTTACCTAAATTCCTATATGTTTGTTGTATCTCCACTCGTTTGAAAATTGTTTGGGGGAGGGGGGGTGCAGACGTTTGACTCACCCTGTATACAAGTTGAGCCGAACGCCTAAAGCAGAGCACATGAATGTTTATTCTGTTCAATTAAATTTTCCAGGTAAAGTATATCCAACGACGGAGAATGACACAGCCGACTTTTTCAGAACACTTTCCAGAATTTTTTACTATATATTTAACTCACGCGTGCCGTAGGTTATCTAAGTCAAAATAAATGCCTAGAAATTAAATGCACCTGAAAGCAGACTGATTGAAAATTTTATTAGAAAAAATGTAAACAAAACAGCAACAAAATACTGTACATTACTTACTTATAAGAGAAAAAAAGCAAAAGCTAAATGTTTATCAACGTGGAAAAAATTTAAATATAAAAAAAAATGATTTTATTTACATGGATTCGCGTCGGCTTAAGTTGTTGTGGTTTTTGTCTTAAGGAGTCTCAAGATAATAAAGTCAAAAAGAAAATAAATTGCCAAGAAAGAAGATTGCATCGAGCGTTAGATAAAGTTTATCTAAAAGAGAGGTCGATACCATATTTCATTTGGCTACAATTTTGTTGGCGATGTTTAGATATCAAACAGAAATAAATTTTAAAATTCGACAAGGAGATATAAAAAAAAACACCGCAAGAAAGTGGGCCGTAGAGGAGAGCTTTCTTTATTAAGTAATCAGCTTTGATTTAATAAATGTGCTCATAAACAATATCGAGCGAAAGAGCTTAGCTTTCAAGTGTTCCATCAAGAACCAGCCAATTACAACAGAAGGCTCTTGTTACTCATAAAGAATAACTATGATATATCACTTACTTCGCAAATCAATTCTTTGTAGCAATTTTAAGCATTCTTAGTCACTCTATCAACAAATAGGTTCTTTAAAATATTAAGAAAAGCTATTATAAAAATAAAAATATATTTGTTTTTTATATTCAAAATAGAAAAGAAGAAAAGAAATCAATGAATATTTGACGTTATATCTTTGCTTACTTATTTTAAGTGCAGTTTACTTTATATTTGGTTGTCAGATAAATTCGTTCGATTTTTTCTACTGTTATTGAATTATTCCTAACATGAAAAATTCAGGATGTATACGAAAGAATATGGTTGTTTAAACTATCTTTTATTTTGAAACGGAAAGTTCTCATTAGTCAGTACTGTCCTTCTTAATGAAGTTGATGGATGCCTTGCCGTATATAAAGGAAAAGAAACCAGACAGTTCGGACCAGATTCATCTTTTCCCTGGCGTATTCCTGGCTTTGTCAACAAATGAAGAGGCAGCACGCCCGTTTACACAGAATATGATTACAAAAACAGATGCAAAGCAAATACGAAAGCAAAGGTAGGACGCCGCTCTTCTGATGCTTTTCTAACGCTTCAGGGCTGATTTCCTAAACTTCCTAAGTTAAATTATAGACTATCTAGTTTGCCCAAATGGTCTACGAATTGTTTAGTAAATGAACATTAAGTTGAACGGGTAGGTAGGCAGATGGATACACCTTCCAAATAAGGTTTCTTTCAGTATCCACCTAGATTCCTCTTTTTCAGTAGACGGATGTAAAGGACAGAAGGACGGGACACAAGAATCCTGGAATACAATAAATAATAGAAATTTTAAAAAATATAAAATAAAATAAAGATATCAAAAATAAACAGCTGACGTTTCGGATAGATATTATCCTTTACCAAAGCAAGGAGGATAATTCTCTAATATTCTCCTTGCGTTAGAGAATTATCCTCCGTTTTGACAAAGGATAACCTCTATCCAAAACGCCAGCATTTTATTTTTGATTTATTTATTTTATTTTTTATTAAATTTCTATTATCTCTTTAGTAGCAAACTCAGAACCTCAAGGTGTATTTTTAAACGTCTGTACTGTAGTAAAGAGTAGTTACAACAATTCAAAAAACCGGAGGCCATTTTGAGCCTTTGCTATTAAATTTGCCTTTCACAACAAGCGTATTGTTTTGTTATATCATAGAAATAAATAACACAGTTTGCAACACCTATACGTTGTAACGTTAATTTCGTCTACTTCAGGATACCTTCAAACCGTTATGACTCTAGTTTTCGACTCCATGTTCATATGACATTCTCTGCTTGTTTTGGTACATGGAATATATCCTGAAAGTATATACAGACCATTCAGAAACACCTAGCAGAAAAAATAACATCTCATTTAAGTGAAGGAGATTTAAGTTTAAGTGTAATATCATTTTTGCTAGCTTTTTCTCATGTACAGTATCACTTTAGTTTATAGATTGAATTTTAAGAGGATGAAACAAACATCCTGCACTTTTTCCCTGTAATAAACACGCTCCAAGACTATGCGGTGAATCAATTATTCAACATCCAATAACGGTTTGAAATTAATTTTTCCCCCTAAACTCGGTTGTTTATTGTTTGTGAAACAGTAAACTTTTCCAGCGATGAATAATTCACGAGTTGATTAAGAAAGCTTAGATTCATGTAGCTGTGAGTCGGAGAGGATTCTTGTGAGGTCTTCCGGCTATTTACCGCCGTAAACCAATCAATACCACGAAAAAAGCAAGAAAGTGGATTGAAAGTCTGGAGAATGAACGTTTGTAAACCATTTCCTTCTTTAATTAAATTAAGCTAAAAATAAAAAAAAATTCATTAAAATCTTTTGATATGGTAGCAGCTAAATTGATTTAACATTAAGAATTTTTTATATCATTTAATTTTTCTTCCTTGAAAGTCATAAATAGAGAACTCTAATGTAACATTTTATGTACATTCCTTTTCAGTTTAAATTGATTCCATTATAGGAAATGAGTGCTGTTTTTAAAAGCAAATTTCAAGGCATACCGTTTTCACCGAAATGGTATATAGCTGAAAAGAACAATACAAAAGACCAAACTTTATTATTTTTTTCTATTTCAATTTTTATGAGATGCCACTCCTACAAAGACTTTAATTCATAAAAAATGCAATTGAAAATTCTTCTTGGAAAATAAGATTTTAAATTTGCATTGTTCACATTGGTTACATTTTAGAGATTTCATAAAGAAAAATTATTATATTTGCATATTTAAAAACAAAAAAAAATTTGAAATTAAGAAACTTTTTTCAATTTTCTTTTTTACCTCCAACGACTTCGCACGACAAGAAGAGAATGGACCCTTCGTTATACGGACCGACGATAGAGTTCAGCTCCAACCCTTTTTCTCCGAGGATAATTGGATTCTTAGGCGGAACTGCAAAAGACAAGCGATATTCATGAGTATTAAGGGGAAAAAGCAAAGACAAAAAATAATAATTAGACTGGGAAATACAAAAATTAAAGGAAAAATTAAACTAAAAGCTTGGTAAAGTAATTAACTTGACAAGTGCAAAAATGTGGATATTATAGAGAAACCTGCATTTAAGAAAACACTGAATAATGTATAAGAAGAAAGTCTACAAACTCAAGAAATTCATGAGAGGCAGTAGGAAAATTTAAGTAAATTCTTTTATAAATTTTTAATGTAACTCACTGATGTAGGTTTTTTTGGTAGATAGTTGCCCTGATGCGCTTAGTTTGGGAGATCTTGAGAATTTTATATACTGGGTGATCCAAAAGTCAGGTAAAACTTTAAAACTCAATAATTTGCACACGAATGCAAACAAAAAGATGCTGTTGGATCACCCTCTAAACACTCTTAGCGTCTCCTATTAACTCTATGCAATCGCATCATGAGTTGATGTACCATTTCGAACCTTCCGGACTGTAATCCGAATAGCATTACAATCAGCTTGCCTACGTTGTTCCAGAATCCTGCATCAAGAATTGGCTCCGCATATGCGCCAGTTTTCAGATGCACTCCTAAACAATACAAGTTAAGTCAAAATGATTGATACAAAAAAGAAAACTTTCTCCCAAGGTTGTACTGAATATACAGGATGGCCCAAAAATAAACTTTACAGACTTTGAGAGCTGATTACGGTTTTAATAATTAACAAATTTTAGTGATATTTTAACATGTTCATATTGGCATAATGCGGAATGTTTCCAATCATAGAATATGCAAATTAGTTTAAATTGTTTTTATTTTACCGGATCATGTTATTCCATACATCAGGCAACGAGTCATATTGGGAAACGTAACATTCCATTCCAATATGACGGCGCGCCACCACACATATCCATCCCTGTAAAACCTCTCTTGCGTTCTGTTTTTGCTGAAGACAGATTGATTGGACGAAATTTTCTGATAGTGTGGCCTCCTCGATCCCCAGACCTTAATCCCTGTAATTATTGGTTATGGGGATTTCTAAAAAGCAGGGTTTATCTTACCAGACCAACAAATCTTTGTTACATGGAAGACTCCATCAGAAGAGATAGCTCAAATCTCACAGCCAATGTTGCAATCTGCCGTTTTCAAAATCGTTAACCGCTTAAATTTGATGATAGACGGTAGCCATATCCAGCAGGTTATCCAATGAAAAATGTAAATCCCTTATTTGCACATTTTATGATTGGAAACATTTTCGCATTATGCCAATACGAACATGTTAAAATATTATTATAATCTGTTCATTAATAAAACCGTTATCAGTTCTCAAAGTGCCTCAAAAGAGTAAGTCTTTTTGGGCCACGCTGTATTACCAAGAGTAAGTGCCAAATCACTAGTAATCCTTTTAACTTTGTACCAGATGTTCGATGAGCACCCATGTGACACGGTAAAAGTCAGATGATAATCTATATTCCTCTTATCTCATCCAAAGTGACTATGTTCTTCCATTTGTCGCCTAGCAAATAGCGTTTATACAGTTTTCTGCTGTTGGTTCGCCTCTCTACAATATGACTTTGCAATAAAGTGCGAACTCGGGCCTTATGTCGGCGTTCTAATTTCAAATCTTTACCGATGCAACAGAGGTTCCAATTTTGCTTGCAATGGCCCATTGTGTTGGCGGTTTTTCCGTAAGTGTAACCTCTTCACTGCTCGAATTTTAGCTTTTGTACGGGAAGAACGGGGTTCAGCAGCGCTGCAGCGTTGATTGTTTAGATCCATTTGTCTTCTGTGTTTGATATCTATTGTTATTACATTCTTGGAAATAATGAGATCTTTTCCCTTATATTGTTGTATGATTCTGGGATAAGAGTAACCAGCGTCGGAAAGGGCTACGAGGTAGCCCTCTAGGAAAGATTCAATTTATGAGGGAATTTTGGCAACAAATTTGAAAAACGAAGAACGGAATGATAAGTTCTATTGATACTGAACTCGCGTGTAAAATTTTACGAGCTTCGTGCATTTCAAATCTGTGTTACGACGTTTTAATAATCGTCACCATAAACATGAAACAATCTTCCGCATGTATAAGGATGGGGCTTATACGTTAGACTGTATGTTAGTCTTTCTTTGTAAATCAATGTGTGTGTGTGTCTTTGTGCGCGCGCGCGCGTGTGTATTTGGGTATGCTAGTGTGAGTGGAAAACGCCCCAGCGGATGATGGCCAATAATTGTCGGCATCAGTTTCGCTCCTTTTATCGGGTCTGCAATCGCCTTAATTACCGTTCCGGGAAAGGTTCAACTTTAAGTTGTTTATGGAGGAAAATGGTATTATTATGGTTTTCTTTATTCGTTTCTCTTCTTTCCTCCTGCACCCTTTCGTACAGCCATTAAAATGTTTTTAAACCGTTGTCTCCTTTAATGAATCTTTTCCTCTGCTACGGTTGTTGGTTTCACGAACCCGTTGCCATGGCGACTGCCTCCTCATTTCTTCTTGTCTCCTCCTCCTCCCTCTCCTCAATTCTTATAAAGGAGGAAAAGGTCCCTTACCCCAATTTTTTTCATCTCCTGTGCTTCTGACGGTGGCGTTTTAACGAAGAACAGTCCACCGTTTCATTTAAATAGAAAATAAAATTTGCTCTGAAGCATTTTTTTTTTACGATGTGTGCAAACTCGTCCAACCTTCGAATCGATCAATATGGAAATGGGCAACCAGACAATTAACATTCAGCGTTTTCTAGATCGCTTCTATTAGAATTCTCTTCTCCCTCCCCTTCTTCATCTCAAAGATTTCCATGAAATTCGATCAGAAACCTATCGCTTAATCCTAATTCAGTAGGTTGTTTCTTCACCCATTTTTTTCTTTGGAGAGAGAGAGAATACTCACTTCCTTTTCCGTCTCCTCCGAGGGGGAATTAATTGAGGGCTCGTTTAAAACTTTCTGTTTAATTTTATTTTTTGATTTTCTTGCTAATTTGGTTCCCACACATTTCTCTTCATCCTTTTTAAGCTGGGATTAAATCACCAGGGGGCTTAGAGTGATTGACAGTTCTCTGAAACTGCATCGATTTCTAAATTTTAACACAGAAGAGAATTTTTTCTCTAGCATTACACAAAGCCTAAAACTCGTTAGCACACATGCCTGTTTACAAATAGACGCTTATCTTTTCTGGTTACCCATTAAAATGTACTTATCGGTTCGATCTAATTTAACTCTATAAGGACAATGAAATCGACTCTGGTCTTATAAGGAGTTTTTTATGCTTTATGTGAAAATTTTGAGATTTATTGTGCAAGATTTAACATAGCAGGACATGTGGATTGGTTTCGTATTTACTCATTGCGCATGTGCTATATTGTGAGTAAAGTAAATTTAGTTGTGATACGTTCTGATTATCATTGATTAAGAATTGTAGATAATGTTATGGATATGCTGGATATAAATCGGGCAACCAAAATTAATTGAAATCAAATAAGGACTTGCTGTATGCTGATATATATATTTTTAATGATGGAATTTGACAATAGTTTCGGCTGCCACCATGAAAATATAGAATATTTTTAATTACTATGACGAATCTTTCTATGTATATAAAGAAGGATGTTTGTTTGTTTGTTTGTTTGTGGGTCTGTGGGTTTGTTTGTATGTTTCTTATGCAAATCTACTGTTTTATTCCGATCTTGATGAAATTTTGCATACTTGACCTTCAAACCATGAGGAAGGTCACTGTCTACCTCAGATTTCGGAAAAATAATAATTATTGATAAAAATCGATATTCATGGTTATGGAAGGGCATATTAATTAAAAATATCTCATGACCAACAATGCAAGGCAAAGTTTGTGCAACAATAGGCCCGTCGTGTTCGCATCAACAATAGTCTCAATGCGCAATTCACCAATAACAATGAGCACAAAATTATTCAAAGAATTATAACAGTGAACATAAAATGATGATGCAATAACAGAACATTCGTTTCCAAGAATTATTAATAATGAACAGGAAATGGATATCGTAGACGATATAGATAGGGCAGTCTCGCTCGATGAGGCAAAGGAGGTACACGTGTCTTCCTTCAGCTCCCTAAAAAGCGTTCAGACGATTGGGAAAAGTGTGTGTTTCTTTGTGTGTGTGTGTGTGTTTACCTACAAGCGTAATTATCCCGGGCAACGCCGGGTCCTCTGCTAGTTGACAATAAGCGATTTTCACGCTCTAATGCGCGCTGAATGGCAAGAAGACTTCCGGTCTTTCGGTAAATGCGCTTGTAAGATGTAAAATTGTTTTTCTATTTTCTGAATGGATTTGCTTATGTTCTGTAAAGATACAGTCTACGAATGTTATCGTACTTCCCTACAGCTGGTACCAGGTAATTCTTTGAATATGTGCCAGGGTTAACGCGCTCATAGAAGAGTCGATTCAGTCTTTATTGTTGTTGACATCATTGATAAACCTTGAGAACAGAGTGAACTCTCATTTTTACAGAAAGTTGTTGTGCCATAAGCGAGTAACATCGTGAAAAGGGTCTATTTAGATACAAAGGACTCCCTGAATTTAAAAGTAAATATCTCGAAAACGGAGATCGATAGATGAATGAAACAGGTGGTATGGTTATTTCGAATGCCGTGAAAATCTGATACGGAAGTTTCCCAATTAGTTCCAAATGTTGCCGACAGATGGCGTTGGATCGCTTTATTCTAGATTCCGTTGCAACTTTTCGGATGGATTTGTGTCTCGTCCTTCTCTCATATATATCCGTCGATGGACTTCCTCAGATTACGCTGAATAACTGTAGAAATCGTCGCGACATTTTCAGGAGTAACTGCAGTTTCTCTGTAACCAACATTTCCTGCTACGTACAGCGCCACTTCCTTTAATATGTTACGCAGAGCGCCATCTGTCGGCAACATTTATAATTATTTTTGAAATTTCCGTCATCAGATTTTTACGTCTTTCGAAATAAACATACAACTTGTTTCATTCTTCTATCGATCTCCGTTTCCGAGATATTTACTTTGTTGAATTCAATACAAGTTCTATTGAATCATATATTCAAAAGAGTTCTAGATAAAGTTCTTTTTCTATAATATAATAGTTGTAAAAGATTCATTTAGGCGTAAAATATTCAAAACTGGTCTTGTATTACGTTATTATAAATACTTGAAATGAAATATTTTTTTAATGATGGAATTTGACAATTGTTTCGGCTGCCGCCATGGTCACTATGGAATATTTTTGGTTTTTTATGAGGATGAAGAGTTAAATAATGATTTAAAAATTTCGATATTATTATACATTAAAATAATGAGAATAGCTTGGGTACGTTTTGTTTTTGTCTTTTGTTCTTTGTTTGCGATATCAATTTATTAATATTTTGAAAAAAACGCTCAAATCGTAATCACTAATTTCTAAAAGCATATCCATGTACGAGCGTTGCTCAGGACAATGCTCCACATTTTTTCTTATGCGGTAATAAAGATAGAAAAGTGAAATTTCGTGTTCTGTAAATATGAAACTTCCCGCAATCATGTGCGGATTTACATGACATTCCGACATGTAACGCAGTTAAAGTGAAATGGCGTCTATGAACGATGTGCTTGCAAACTGCAAGTAGCTATAAATTAAATTCTTGATTACAGGAATGAAATTGCCGTGAGTATTCATAAATTTTTTATACGAAATTTATGCAAGCCTTAGGAGCTCAGAGATTTAAAGCTTCAGGAAGCTCAAGCGCTCTGGGCAGCCTGGTACAGCCAACCAGCGTAAAACTCGTGAAACGTGAGCATTGGCGCATCACAAGATCGACAATTGGCAAAGAATCGCAATAGTGCTGTAATTACACTGAAAATCCGGGAATCAATGACCAAATTGAGTAAAGACTATGATCCCTCATTCCATTATAGAGATTTTCATCGTTTTTGGTTCGCTTGAAGATTGTACTGCGTTTTGAAGATGATGAGGGCGTGATTCATGCATGTGGAATATGGCTGCATTAACAGAAGAACAGCTGATACAGCCAAGGCATACATGCACTCTTTCGTGCTAGGATATACGGAAAAATATAAATAGTAGCGTAAAGAATTCGTATTCAGACACGCATTATAGCGATGCATGTGAACAAATATCGTTGAGAAGAAAATATGAAACAACGGGCTTGCATTAAATTCTCCCTAAAATTGGGTAAATCGGCTACGGAAATATACCAGGTGTTGGAAACTGCCTAAGGGAACGATGCCCTATCCCGAACGAGTACATTCGAGTGGTTTAGTCGCTTTCGTGATGCCCAATCTTAACGGCCTTTCAGATGACCCCGCGCCCAGGAAGATCAGTTTCCGTCAGAAATCACCGAGAAAGTCCGGAAATTCGTCACTGCTGATGCCGAATCACAATTCGTATGCTTGCGGATGAATTGGGTTCTTCACGATAATGCCCGGCCGCATACCGCCCTAAGTGTGAAGCGATTTCTGGCCAAACACAACATCACAAAATCAACCGTCCGCCCTATTCGTCGAATTTGACCCGTCGACACTTTTTCCTGTTCCCACAGATGAAAAACGCTATGAAAGGTACGCGATTTCAAGATGTTTCCGACATTGAGAAAAAAGTGGAATTAAGAGGATTTTAAAAGCTGTTTATAAACTTGTATAAACGCGCTCAAAAGTGTTTTGTGTCCAGCGGAGATTACTTTGAATCATATTAAACAGAATTTTCATTTGGATTTCCCGGTTGTGAGTATTTGTATTAGTCCGGCTATTTAATTGCCACATCTTGTCTGAAGAGATAGGCCTACTTGACTTAAACAAAAACATTTAATTAAGAAAAAATTTTAAAAATAAGATAATTTTAAAAATATTTCGATTAGCCCTTCTTCAAATGCTGAAGAACTTGGCAGAGACAATTAAATGTACATAAGTGTTAAGTCTTTATTATATTGTATGTGGAAAAGTGTTTTCATTTTTATTTCTATATGATATAGTATCCACAGTTTCTGGCCTTTTGTTTTATAAAATATTTAAATTTAATGTGTGAAAGTTGTGATGATGCATCCTTAATTAGATAAGCAAAGGTTACTTGTTTTTTAGTATTATCTTTTTTTTAACTTCTTAGAGAATGGTGTTTCAACAAATACCCTTTGCTTTGCGAATCAGGATAGTTTATATCGTGTTAATAGGATGGCTTCCTGAAAAGTAAGCGAGAGAATAGGTACTGAAACGATTTTAATTAAAGGATGTTTTATTTTTGTTCTGTGTGTTGCTTGTATAAAGGTATTCACTGAGATTTATTTGCTGCGGGTGTTTAGGGATTTTGTGCTTACCTATGACGCTGAGGGAGACGACGCTGTTTCTCGTGGGCGCCCGCTTGAAGTCGACCCTGCACCGGTAGACGCCCTGGTCTTCGTCGCGGACATCCTCGATGAGTAAGTGGGCGGGCTCCTTGTCCGCCCTGAATATCGACCGGCTACGGATGTCCTCCGGGGGGTAATGGTGGGGAACCTCCTGCGCCTTCCCTCGCAAATCGAGGCTGCCAGAAAAATCAAAAAGCTTTATTTTTGACAGGGGTGACACTAATGCAGTAACGCAATTATGGCGCCACTTAATTTTGACCGGAGAGGTCGCTCCGAATCTCTGACACAGAAAACAGGGTTCACCGAGAGCCTGACACGAAGCTTTCTACAAAAGTTTAATCGAATCAGTTGGGTTAAAACCTACAGTTTGTAGAGGTCGAAGCGATTTCTTGCACCTTTTCTCCTTCTCTTAGTTTTTCCTCCCTCCCAATCTCTTGAACTTTCTTTAACAAGAACACGATGCTCTTTTAGAATTTGTTGCACACTTCACAGCGGCTAGTAGGTCCATTTCTTTCCACGTTGAAATCATCATTTGCCGACATAATTTTTCTTTCTTTCAGCGTTCAACTGACATCGTCCACTTAACCCCCCCTTCCCCCAAACTCATTCATTTTAATCGGTACACGAAATTACATGACAGACAGGGTTCCCCATATTGATTATCTGCCAGGGACAATGGACATTAGCATTGCTCAACCCCGAGGGGCCAACGAAGGAAGGAAGGAAGGAAGGAACCCGAGCCAACCGCCAGATGGCGACGCCGCTAAATATAATATGAGCTGTTCGTGAATGCAATGATTTCGACTATTTTTTTTTCCTTTCCTTCCCAATCCCGACCCCCAGCTCTCTTGTTAATTCCCTTTTCTTTTCTAATTCTCATTTGATTTCTGTTGCGTCCAAACGGAACGTCAAGTTCTGTTAATTACTTTAAGACGTTTTCATCTAAACAACGCGAATAATGAATGGAGTGAAATTAATAGAGTTTACAAAGGCATCAACGTAATCGATGGAAATTGCAATGGGGGTTCTTGAACCTAAAATTGTTCACAATTAATTAAAACAATCATGGGTTTGTTTTTCCCTCCAGTTAAATTTAACGGTGGTTGAACTCTGTAACGAAAATCAATAGCAAAGTGATTTTTATTTCGAAAAGAAACAATACCAGCGCAACTCAAAATGAAAGAAAAAAAAACAAGTGAAGGGGGCAAGAAAAAAAAAATTTGATTTAAAACTTTGAAGGGGTTCATTAAATAGTCCCAAACTTACAAAAAAATATAAACTTTTTTTGATGAAAAAAATTACTGCTAACAAAACAAGAAAATATTTTAATGAACTTTTAAAAAAATCTAAAAATGGGAAGAACTTCCAATTCAGAAAATTAAATAATGCAGATTATCAGTAGGTTCAACATTTTCGGAACGTATTAGACAGAGACAAATAAACAAACTTGAATATATTCGCAAACTCAAGAAAGGTGATATAATTATTCATTGCACTTTTTAGAGAAATATTTTAGTTTTTTAAAAAATTAAATTATTCAAAACATTAGAATATTCACCATTGCTGGTTCGAAATTTTAGAATATCCCAAAAAAATTCTAAATTTCCGATTGGTTAGAGAAGAGGATATTGATCAATCTTTATTGGCGGTGGGCCTATGTTTTCGTCCAACTCAAAGAAATTTTTTCACTGAAATCGACTCAAAAACTCGTGATTCGCGAAGATATCGTAAAAGTTCGCAAAAAAAATTTCCATCTGTACGTATGAACATATAGGATCAAATTTTGTAAGGTAATTTCTCCGAAACGACAAACAGCAAAACTAAATGCATATAGGGATTTCCTCAACTATTCCTTGGAGTATTTTTTAAGACACTTGGTTAAGCCATTTAACAGCTACTAATGTTTTTTCCCTAAAAATGAGGAAATGGCTCTAGCATTCATACCAGTAAGCAAACCTCAAAAATGCGCTTACATGTACAGACTCAGCTCACTGAGACGAATTTTTTTTGGATATAAGTTAATGGGATCTGAATAACCACTTGGACGATATTGAGGATTTTTTTAAAAAAAAATCATTAAAAATTTGCCTTTATCCACCGAAAGAACAGAACTCGTCATTAAATTTCTGTTAAAATTTAATCGAAATTTTACATAGTGAAATTGAAGAGAAAAGTGTGCAGGAAGTATTAATTTTATGTCATCAAGATTGTGCCATTCAACACTTCAATTTACTTGCTTATGTTTCTGTAATTACAGCACGGACACATGAATGAGGAATCATTTGGATATGTTTCGCATTTGCAAATGATGAACACCTAGCTACATACACAAAACTTCTAAGTTGCAGGTATATCTGCACAAAGAAGTCTATGGTCAATAATTTATATAGTCAGTAAAGAATTAAAATGTTCTTAGCAAGTGTGAATAGAATGTTATTACATTGTTTTAATAATCAGAATTTTAAAAATAATCGTTTCAAAAGCGATCGAAAGCAAGTAATTACACCTCGAAATTGAATGATATCGAAGGAAATTGAATGACACCGTGAAGAAAAACCGCATTTGAAGTATGCTTTCACAAATAATTTAGTGAGATGGAAACGTATCGTTATCTTCGTGTACAACGTTTACAAATAGAATATTAAATCACGTAAAGGACGAAACCGCTTATAACTTCCAAAACAAAGGCTGCTAGAATTCGATGGTGTAAGCAAATAATTAGGAATCGAGAGACCTGGAAAGTAGGTACATCTTCTGTATGTCCCATGATCATCAAGCAATACGTGTTTGGCGTCTCAAGCAGAAGGATTTCAAACGTCCAGTGTTTACTCCTGTTATGTTTTGCGCTTGCATGCCCGTAAAGGATCTAGGTAGCATAGTGCAACGAGTCAATTCCAAAGCGTTTCAAGAAATCTTCCTGGCATCAGGAATTTCTTTTTCCAGCAAGATTCAGCCTCGTTTCAGCTTTTCATATCCATTACTATAGTCTAGTCCCACTATGTATGAAACTAAAAGCGAAGCGCGCATGCTCAAGCTGGTATCAATCCGCTTGAAAAATAAACTGACACTATTCTAAGGCAAAACACACCACACACATGCTGATTTTTTTAAAAAAAAATATTTTATATATCTCGTCAAGAGATGGCGCTGTGATCATCGAATTAGTAACCTATGCAATTTAGCCTTCAGTTGCAAAATAAGAGCTTCAACGAAATATATTTTCAAAATGAATATGTGTTACAAATATAACAACTTGCCTTTCAATAGCATTCAAAGAGTAATTTCTTGTTTTTGTTTTCATAAAACAAATATCCGAAGAGAAAGGGTTATTTCTTATGGTGAATTGGAGCGACACCGTGAAACGGTAAAATTAACGCATGAGCGTTTCGATTTTAGTTCATTCTTACCTGGACATGGCTACAACAGAATCAAATCAATGCAAGAACTTGCCGCAAGAGCAGAAGGGAAACTTGTTTCTGTCTGGGGATGTTTCGGTCAAGAAAAAAAAAATTGTTAACCTCTCGTAAGTAATCTGTTAAATTGTTTACAAGTCGTCATATAAGCTAAGAGGAATGCAACAAAGTACTATTTATGATATTGTTTCCCTTTGACTTAACATTTGTACATTTATTTCAAATAATTCTAAAATTTTGAACCGATTTAAAAATTATTATAATTTTGCGATAATTTTTTCCAAATACAGTTTTATTAAAATTTGTAAAACGATTTTATGTATTTTTATAATCTAAAAAGAACGTGAGGTTCATTTATTCATGGTATTCATTGTTTTCTATATAATAAAATTAATTAACACATTATCTGCATTATTCTAATATTTGGAATTGGAATTCTTTTATTATTTGGTAATATTAGAAGAGGGGAAAAAATAATTTCATTTTAAAAATTAATTTTCTTTCTTACAACTTAAAATTACAGGCAAAACTACATGCAACTTTAAATTATATAAGGAAATGTAATTTTAAGTACTTCAAGAAGCAAAAATTACGGATGTTTTCGTATCTCTTAATTAATGCAAGTAAATAAAAAATATGAATAATTGTCCTTGTGAGCTAATGGAAGCTGTAAAATATTAAAACAGTAGAAATTATAAATACGTAATTTTAAAAAATACACAGCTAAAGGCGAAAAAAATATATGGTCCTTATCGCGACAAACATTATAACACCCTGTAAACAAGAATGAAATATTAATGGCTTTGCCTCATTCACAATTCATGGGCTTTTGTCATCGCGTCTTGAACATTTTAATCCCTTTGCCTGGCAAGTGAGACACCCACCTGTAGATGGGGCTTTCCCCGGAGCCTTCTTTGTACCATAAGACAAGAATGGTTTTGTCATCTTTGGTGGAAGGAGAGATGTCACATGGGAGTTGAACAAAGCTCTTCACGACGGCGGAAGTATGAATGGGTGCCGTTTCACCTGCGTGAAAAGAAGAAAGAAAAGAAGAAGAGAAGAATTAGAAAGAAAAAGAAAGATGAGAAATCTTCTTTTAGCACACAAAATTGCTTTTTGCAGTGCGAATCTACAGTTCGTGCACGGAATGGTCGCTGGGCGTGACTAATTAAAATAATGGATCTGTCATGCTGCACAAGCCCAGTAAATTTCCGTTGCAGAACTATAAATTGCTGCGTAATCTAGATTAAATTAAAAGAAATACCAAAAGCAATTAATGTGCTTATTAAGTAGTCTTATACAATTAATGATTTTTTCCTCAATGACTACATCGAATATGTAGCTCTCATCCTAATAATCTGTAGCGAACAGCAATAAGATTATAACGTCATTACAGCTGCTATGGTTGTATTGTAACATCATTGCAGTCTTATCTTAAGCTTAGAGGGGCCCCAATAAAAAATAGTGTTTAACATTACAATAAATATCAACGTGAATACTAATTAAAGCGTGATTTTATCTTCAAACCCACTAATCTGATTTCTCCGAGTAAATTTACATCCTGTTTGATTTTTGGAATTTCCTTCGCGCTTTGTAAAACAATGCAATAATTCTGACAAATCTCGTAGGTTAGTGCAATAAAGCGATTTTTATTAAAAAAAATTAAATAAGAATTATTTATACTTATTTGTCTTCATTTCTGCCATTCGAAACAATCTTTTTTAAATTTACTGCAAATTCTTAATAGTTACAGTATAATAAAACACTCAAGCTTTATTTCTTTTGTAAATTTTTCACAGGTTTTGTCCAAAAAGACCAAATTAAAATAAGAAAATATCAGTAAATAAACAAATATAATAATACATTTAAATAATTTATTATTTAAGAATTTATCTTCTAATATCTTTAAAGCCATATTTAAAAGGGTATCAAATCCGGAGACTGGAAATAAACAAAACTGAATATATATAGAGAGAGGAAAGGGTGAGAAAAGAAATATTTATACGAGAGCTGATTAACAAAGACTGAGAACACCTTTTTATAACTCTCCTTTACAATTTGCATTCTCGCATTCAAATTTACACTGAATATTTAAAGAGTGGAAGTTCGTATGTAACATCTGTAGATGGTAGCACTCAAGGTTGTTAGAGAGAGACAACCTTGGGTAGCACTTATATCAGCCAGCGATTGATAGCAGCGTCTTTTTTCTATACTTTAATTAACTCACCAACAAGTTTATCTGTATAACTGTTTATATGTATGGTCAAATCTTGCAATCAATATTAAACTTCCCAAGACAGAGAGCCGAAACTTGAAACATATACTCAGTACCGATGACCATGCATGTTAAAGAAAAAATTTCAAATCGGTTCATTGGAACATGGTCTAAAAACACTAATTCATTACAGTCATTCCTCCAGAACTCGGCAGTCTCGGTGGCGGAATTTTTCCGACTTGTGGAATGCCGAAATGCGGAGGGACGACTGGAGTACGAATTGCCATGGTCTACATTATCTTAAAGGCCTGTTCATTTCAGCTTTCTCCTGTGTTAAAAATAGTTCGTGTAACAATTGATTTTAGATAAAGAAATATATAAAGAAAGTATGGAAATCATTGTTGCAAACAGCCATTTTGATTCCTACTTCATATGATGATTACTTTTTGTTCTGTAGTAATATTCAAACTTGCATATTGAACACTTCCTTTATAACAAAAGGTAAAGGGGAACGTGCCTCTAAACTTTGAATTTGCTGCAAAACAAGAAGCAATCAGAATATGAAATAGGAATCAAAATAGCTGCCTGCAACAATGAATTGTCCATACTTTCTTTACATAGTGCTTTAATTATAAAGAGGTGAAAGTGACATCTGGTGAGCGATTACAGAGGCGTAAACCAAAGATGTGAATAGTACTTTTCTGTTTAAACCTCTGTAATCGCTCACAAGAGATCGCTTACATTTGTCTATAATCAATTGTTACACGAATCATTTTTTAACAAAGAAAAAAAGCTGAAATGAACAGGTCTTGAAGATAAAGTAGGCTATGGAATTGCTTATATGCAATGACGTATATTAATAGACTCCGAAGCAATTGTTGTTACTTGAAGCAAATTGGGAAGCTCCATGCCCAGAACTGTCATGGCTAAACATGAGTGAAGATGATGCAAAACACATGGCTAAACATGAGAGTAGCTGATTAATAATTCTTTCACACGCCGATCAGGGACTGATAAGTTTATCTTTTCGTCGATTATTCTTTGTATTTGAAATATTTTATTATATTTTATAAACAATTTTTCGGTCATGGTTTCAATTTCAATTCCGTTTCGATCGTCTTTCAGTTATGTACGAGGGTTGTACCAAAAGTAAGGTTCCCAATGAGCTACAGCCTCGAGGGAAGGTGCTAGGCTAAATCCGACAACAGTGCCGTGCGCAGTGGTTCCCGCACTCTCGAGCCCACTCTCGAGCGATTCGCTACGGCGCTCAGTGTTCGCTTGGCAGCCGTCAGAGATGGAAGTGTTGATCGCCGCTCCCGCCAAGTGCGAGGTTCGAGCAGTAATCCGGTGTCTCCACGCAAGGAAGTTACCGCCCGTGGAGATTCATCGGCAACTGACTGAGGTTTATGGTGAAAAGTGCATGTCCGTTCAGCACGTCCGAAAATGGTGCAGGGCTTTTGCTGAGGGTCGCACGGAAGTTCACGATGAAGAACGGAGTGGAAGACCGCCGGTTTCGGATTCGATTGCCCAGAAGATCAACAGTGAGCTGCTGAAAGATCGGAGGGTCACTGTCCGTGAACTTGTTGAACGCATTCCTGAAGGTTCCCACGGCACACGCTTCCTCAACGGATTGGCGGGAGACTTCTTCGACTTAGGAATACAAAAGCTGGAGCACCGTCTTCAAAAGTGTGTCGAAAAAAATGGAGACTATGTTGAAAAATAGACAACAGTGTAAGCTTTTCAACGATGTATAAATTAATAACAATAAACAATGTTTTCTACTTGTAAAAAATATGGGAACCTTACTTTTGGTACAACTCTCGTATTTTAATTTCAGTTACGTATTTTTGATTTGCTTTAGTTACGTATTTTTGATTTTCGATTTTCGATATTTTCGATTTACGTATTTTTAGTTACGTATTTTTGCTTGTAGAAAATGATTCCTGGTCCTTTTTTGTATCTGTTTATACAGTTGTACGGAGAACAACTTTGAGGAATGGTTTTGAATTAATTATTCTCCGGGCCAAAAGCTTCAAAAACAAAGCAGCCAGACAGCTAATTACTCCACGGCTCACTCCTGCTCAGAAATGTCATGGCTCAATTTGCTTCACTTTTTGCCGCTGTTAACAATAGGATTCGGAGCACGGTCTACAGATATTCAGGTATTCATGGTCATCGAGCTTCGGCCATTTTCCATTGTTTCGAGAAGCTAAGGAAAGCAGATCGCGCAAGGTGCCGCATAGATCGCACTAAGGCCGACCGCAACCTGCGATAGAGATTTTCATTGAAACTGAATATGAAAGCAAATTTTCTGTCTGCCGATAGGGCGGCGCTGCAGGCGCAGTTGGCCGATTGTACATGCAGCGCCACTTTTCAATAGAGTTTCCGCCCTACCGGGAGCTAGAAACTTTAGCTTCATTTTAACAATGGAGCTCGATGACCATGAATATCTATAGACCGTGATTCGGAGTCTATCTTTAATATACGTCATTGCTTATATGTTCAAAGCACGGTCTATAGATATTCATGGTCATCGAGCTTCGGCCATTTTCCATTGTTTCGAGAAGCTAAGGAAAACAGATCGCGCCAGGTGCCGCATAGATCGCACTATTCTCGACCGCAACCTGCGATAGAGATTTTCATTGAAACTGAATACGAAAGTAAAGTTTCTGTCTGCCGATAGGCTGGCGCTGCAGGCGCAGTTGGGCAGCAAGGTCTTTTATAGACCTTGTTGGGCAGATTGTACATGCAGCGCCACTTTTCAATAGAGTTCCCGCCCTACCGGGAGCTAGAAACTTTAGCTTCATTTTAACAATGGAGCTCGATGACCATGAATATCTATTGACGATATTAAGAAACCGAAACTCAGGGTACTGCCAACTTCCGTTTTCGAGTTTCTGAATATTATTTTATAATGTTATTGGTTGATTCGCGACAGCATCGAATATTTTACCAATGGCATTACAAACTACAGCCGGAAGTAAGCTATATCCAGACAGGATGTTTACATTTTGAACAAGGTGAATAGACCGTGGTTCAAAGCCAACTAGAAAGACAGGCCTGGATCAACACCTCCTAAAGAGAAAGCCTGTGCACGGAAACCGTCATACATTGTTACATCATCATAGTAGTGCAAATTCAGGGCTTATTATTGGTAGAAATACGAATAACAATGCACTACTTAGATGACATAACAATATATGACGTTTCCGTGCACAGGCTTTCTCTTTAGGAGGTGTTACCTGGATGCGGGAAAGTCACCTGACCATAAAAGTCCGAGTAACAATGTAACCTTCATTGTTTCCATCTTGGTTTTTAACAATCAGAATTTTTTCGTTTGTTGAAAACAATAAAAATTTGATTGTTGGTCGGACTGCTATGATCAGGTGAATTTTCCGCGTATTTCTCGTTGGCCTCGTTATATGTTATTCCAAACAATTAGTTTTACCGAGGAATGATTATTGTTGAAGAATGAATACGTTCTTTATTGTTGCACATTTAGGAATTGTTGGCGCCAGCTTGAATCACGCGATACGATCGCGTCTGCAGCCGCACCACCGAGAGAGAAAGCCTTCGCATTGAAACTTAATACATTGTTACATCATCATAGATAGTGCAAATTCAGACTCATTAATGTAGAAATATTCAAAAGTCACCTGACCATTGTAGTCTGAGCAAAAACTTTTATTGAAAGTGTGGTTTGAATAATTCCTTTTTCTCTTAAATATTATTTATTTATTAATCCATACAACAAAATGGCTATGATGCGACAGGAATAGTTGCAGCAATAGAATTCTCTTTTCTGATGAAGCATACAGCCGCATAAATTTCTAAAACCTCCAGCGAGCTTACAGCGATAAGCACTTCAGTTCTTTAATGAAAACAGGCTTTCAACTGTTAAGGAAGGTGGGCTTGAATAAAATTTCTGCTGATGTTGTCGCCGAAGTTAACATCATTACAGCTGCTGTGATTGTTCGTGGAGATCGTCGAATAACATTAATAATACGTTCAACTCATTGAGGCATTGAGGATTTCATACGGCAGAGCCATCACAATTATCTAAGATTCTCTATAAAGATGATCCTTATTTGTGCTCCATGGTGCCACTTTAAGTCCCAAGAAAAAGGCTGTTTGAATTGATACAGGTGCTTCTCCTCTTTCACTGATGAAAAAGGTGCTTTCTTGGAATCATCACCAGTAACGAATCATGGCTTAAATCATTACGACCCCGAGGGGAATAAGCCAGTATAATGTGAGAACCTACCAAATTCTCTGGAACCAAAATAATCGATAATTGTAACATCTGCAGGAATGTAATGGTGATAGTCTATTTTGACTCTCAGGGATTAATTTGCCAATATGCAGTATTCCAGCACACTACAGTTACAGAAGTGCTGAAAACTATGACGAGCGTATTGCTGAACTACGACTGCAACTTCATCGGAATGGGTTTTGACTTTTTCATGAGAAAACTTACAATTATAGAATAATTGGGTAAATTCAAAATATTCCCTGTGTACCTCATACCTCTTAAATCCCCGATCTTTCCGCGTGTGACTTTTTTTCTGTTCCCAGCAGAGAAGCCTAAGCTGGTTAAGGAGCATCGATTTGAGAACTCCGAATCAGTGAAAGCTCGAAAGAGATGTGAAGCGATTTGCAAGGACCTGACAAAGAATGGCTTTGAGGTCTGAAGAGACGTAACATTATGTGCATTCAAATAAATGGAGATTACTTTGAAAATTCCATTTAACCATTTAAACAGACTAATAAATAGTTCAGACTCACTTATTCATCCCGCGTAAAAAGATTATCAAACCTGAATAATTGCCTCGCTTCAATAAGGTGGCTTTCCATACAACACATAACATCCAGTGGATATCAAAATAATGTTGTAATCATGTCGTAATATCCATTGCATATATCCAGGATAGATATCAATGAATGTTATATCCATTGCATTAAAGAAAAGTAAAATAATTGCCTAAGCAGCAATATCTTTAATTATAATAGATGAAATGTAAGTAAATATGTCATACATCTCAGTTTTAAGGCGAAATGGAAATTTATGACATTGAGCCCAATGAAAATCGTAAAAATTCAAAAATTTTTCACATGGAAGCATAGATATGGTAATGTGATTCTAAGATATGACATCGGAAAACATGCTATGATGGGCGAGCTTCCACATGGGTAAGAATTCCTGAAGTGGGCCCCTCAAAAACAAACATGTCGTGAAATTTAAAATTTTTATTATAATTTGGTAGTACCTAATGGAGTATTAAAATTCCCAAAACATTTTTTGAAAAATTTCCATTTGTTAAAAAGTTATAAACAAATACATTTTTTGGTACTTTTTGTTTAAAAAGTCATATCTCAAGCTAATTTTTTCAAATCTCTTTGAAATTTTAAAGATAACAAGTAAAACGTATAGATTTCATAACAAAATATAAAAAAATGAGAAAAAAAATTTGTGTAAAAAAAATAAATTTTTAATAAATAAATGAATATTTTATAATGTTCTCAATCGATTTCAACAATTTTGAAAAAAACATATTGAATCTGTATTTATTAACGATTTAGAATTTGAAAAAAAAAATTGGTGATCTTTGTTTTTACGCGAATGCCATCAATTTTTGTCAAGCTACTCAATCGTACCACTGGGCGGCTATCATTCAATATTGACGGCAATAGGGAGCTTCCCTGTAAAGCGACTGTTTTAAGCACTAGCATTGTGGACCATGAAACGCCAAACGTTGTATTATTTTGACCGTTGCTTAATTGTTTTAAATAAACTTACCTACTATTGAACTAGGTTTCATTTGCTTTCTTATTTAAAAAAATAAACTTTTGAGCCCATATTTTTATGACATATAAACCCAAAGCGGACCAGGGGCTCGTCACAAATTGCATAAGGACGAAGAGTTACCAGTGGTACGATTGAACAGCTTTACAACAAACGATGGCATTCGCGTGAAAAAAGAGATCACCAAAATTTTTTTTCAAATTCTAAATCGTTAATAAATACAGATTCAATGTGTTTTTTCAAATTGTTGAAATCGATTGAGAACATTAAAAAATATTCATTTATTTATTAAAAACTTATTTTTTTTTACACAAAAATTTTTTTCTCATTCTGGTATGTTTTGCTTCTGAAATATATAGGTTTTACTTGTTATCTTTAAAATTTCAAAGAGATTTAAAAAATTTAGCTTGAGATATGACTTTTTAAACAAAAAGTACCAAAATATGTATTTGTTTATAATTTTTTAACAAATAGAAATTTTTCAAAAATATTTCGGGAATTTTAATACTTCATTAGGTACTACCAAATTATAATAAAAGTTTTAAATTTCATGACATGTTTGTTTTTGAGGGGCCCACTTCAGGAATTCTTATCCATATAATATGAATGAAGGAGAATGCGTTTCTTCGGTGTTTGCCAATCCAACGATGTCGCACGTCGCAGGAGATCGAAATAATTATTTCATGAGTGAATCCGAGTATTAATATAGCAATTGGATACATTAAGGACTATGCTTTGAAAAATGTCGCAAGCATACCTGCCAGCGGTAAGAGTCAAATGACGTTTTCATTTGAATCGGTTTGACGTTAGAGATGCAGTTTTAAAAATAATTCATGATAAATTTACATTAAATAAAACCGGAAGTAAAAATATAAAAAAAACAAATAAAAATAATAAAACTCTTTTAGTAAAACATTTTAAACATACAAAACTGAAGTTTGCAAAATAAGAGCCTCCCTCCCCAAAAGAAAATGTAATTCTATATATTGGAAAACAATTCTCATTGCTTTTTAAACATTAGTAATGGGTATGATCTCCGCCAGCACAGATCACAACCTGACATCTGCTTTGCATGCTCCGAATGCGCTTGCGGATGTCACCTTTTGGTATTCCTTCCCATTCTTCGATAAGGTCTTCACTGAGCTGGTGCAGAGTCTGAGGTTGTGCTGGACGTTTGCGAAGACGTCTTTCAAGCAAATCCCACATGTGCTCGATTGGGTTTAGGTTAGGACTCATTGGTGGCCACTCCATAACTGCGATTTGGCGTTCCCTCAGGAAGTCCATAGTTATTCGAGCCTTGCGAGGTCTGGCACTGTCATGCATTAAGAAGAATTCTGTACCAATACGATATGCAGAATGTCATCAATGTAAAGTTGGCTGTTAAGATTCAGAGGCAAGATGACCGAGATCTGTGCAGATCTCATTGTCAATACAGATCTCACCCCACACAACTGAGCCACATCCGAATCTATCGAATTCTTCATCATATAGCATTCGTTTGTGCGTCTGTACATACGTGAGCGTCCATCACAACTTGTCAGGCGAAACTTTGGCTCATCTGTGAACATCACATGCTTCCAGCGATGAAGCTGCCAACCAGCATGAGTGCGGGCAAACATTATGGTGCCCGTTTATATCCATTTCCCAAACGTGCACCTCGTGGTGGTCGACGTGGTCTTAGATTGGCCTCCTTAAGTCTGTTACAAACAGTTTGGTCGGACACGTCCATCTCAGTCGCTGTCCTCAGGTTATTTTACAGGGCTCTGGCAGTAGCAGTGCGTTTCCGTAATGAGGATGTGCCGATGTAACGGTCTTACGATGAGTTGTCTTACGCTTATGGCCTTGTCCAGATCTTTTAGAATATTGACCTGTTTCTTGGAACCATTTCCAAAGTCGGCAGATGAAAAAGGCTAACATATAACTTATTTGCCACATAACGCTTAGAATGGCCTTCCTGGAGTAATGTAACTGCAGCAGACACACGAATTTCAGTAAGATGTCGCATTTTGTGTGCTTTGTGTAAACATCAATCAGTGAAGGCTCAAGGTTTTGTTAAGATGAAATGGGGTATTGCACTTTGTTTTAGGCTGGGGATCCATTCTTTATTTAAAAAAAGTATGGAATGTAATGAGTTGATTTGATTTTTATAAATGAATGTCATAGGTGTCTTATTCCCTTTTAGGGGGGGATATATCATTTAGATGACGGATAGCAGACTTTGGAAAATGTGTTCCTCTAATTGTTTTGAGCAGTGTATATACATCTCCAATAAAATTCAATGTATTTAAAATTAGGGTGCCAAAAGTTTGATTAAGAGACGCATAATGCTAATTTTCTTTCTCGATTTTCGTCTTAGCAGTTCGTTTTTGAATTCGTTTTCTGGGAAATATATTTTCAATGAAGGGGATCCAACAAGTGCAAATTTAAAAATTTATGACTCTGGTCGTGTGAATTAATTTTTTTCTAATGATTATGGAGTGACATCGACCGCTTTTTGACGGTGGGGCTCAGCTCGATTTACGGCGCGCCGTCGTCCGACGCGTCTGCACCATAAATTGTTAAGCACTCATTATCACCGCATTTCCGTCTGTCTGTTTGAAACTGCATTTGCAAACAATAAAGAAATTACGTCACTTCCTGATTGTAAATCAAGTCCTCTCTCTTTCCTTTTCATTGTCTACAATGCGAAGTTTGGTGCAACAGCGAAATCCATCAAAACTCGATTGCGAGTATGGATGTTTCCAAAATCAGGACGTGCGATCAGTATGCGACTCCATCGATAAATGTCCGCTATAAATCTGCTGCTCTTTTGTGAGCAATTAATAAAAATGGAAATAAAATTCGAATTAAACGATATGCACACCCAAAATTTATTCCGTGATAAAGGATTCGCAAATGTCAAAGTATAGTCATGCAATGGAACTATGGATTTGAACCACAGAACTACAACCCTTTAATTAACTTTATGGAGAAATGGGTTCAATCCAACTAATATAGTTTACAGAATTAAGCGCAACAACAACAATAATAATGATAATAACTATCATGTTATCAATTTTCATTACTGTAAATCTGTCAGAGCGAAGGACGCCATAAAAACAATGGGAAACGAAGCATTAAGAAATTATTTTATAAATAAAGTGACTCAGTATTAAAACAGAGTAAGTTAATCAAACTCAAAAACGTTTATATTAAAGCAACTTTAAAAACAGTATAAAAATGACAGGCTTGCTTTAAGTTATTATACATGAAAAGTTTAACTTGACGCATTCTGATTAATTTGAGTAAATGTTGAAAAATGCGATTTATAATAAATATCGATTTAATGAAACCATTACCGCTTTTAATGAATGAAAATAATCCATAATCAATTTAACACATCTCGTACAAATACCGTAAAATTATAATACCATATTATAAATTCCATAATAATGAATTTTGCCATATTGCACAATCATAGTATATTCTTGCCAATCTTAAGTTCAAAAGTCTGAAAATTTGGATGTGATCAAATAGATATTGCTCTCGATAGAGCATTAAAAAGTTCTGATTGACTTTGAGTTGAGTCATCGGCCGATGCAATCGCAGCGCAAAGTTAAATCACGAAAATGTGCGCATTGACAGATATTAATTTAATCTACCTAAGGCTTACATTATGCGAGCAAGACGTTTTAGGTGTTGTTCGTTTTGTGTTTGCGCTTTATAAAATAGCATAAAAATAAAACCTCAATATACGACTGAAAGTGATACCTCAATACCTCGTATAATACTTGTCTCAGATATCGGCCTTCGAAGCATGGAAATTTCGCAAATATTACAGAAGGTCCAAATATACGCACAACTAGCGGATATGCCCGGCGTTGCTCAGGCTGTTTGATGAAATTTTGTATAAACACATGAAAAATCCTTAGAATTAATACAGTAAATATTCTCTTTGGAAAAACAAAAGAATTTTTAAAATGCTCGTACTGGAATTTTGTGGAAAAATTTTGCCAGGAAAATTCAACATTGGATCCTTACTTTTTAATGAACGGATATATATTAAGAGAAGGACGAGACACAAGAACCCTGGAATACAATAAATAATAATTAGATAAAAAATAAGGTATAATAAACAAGAATAATTAATCTAAATCAAAATAAAAAGCTGACGTTTCGGATAGAGCAAATAGAATATTAGAGAATTATCCTGAAGTTAACTTCATAACTTATAAAAAAAAAAAGAATTATCCTTTTTTGCTTTGATAAAGGATAGGCTCTATCCGAAACGTCAGCTTTTTATTTTGATTTAGATTAATTATTTTTGTTTATTATACCTTATTTTTATCTAATTTGTATTTTTAATTAATAATTATTATTTATCCTTACTTTTTAGAATATCAAAGAAAGACTATGAGTATTGAATTATTTCTGTCTATATTAAAAAAATCTTCATAGACGGATTGAGAGAGTTAAGAAACTCTGCTTAGCCCCGTCATCATCCCTCTTAACATATAACTGTTTCGGTAGAGTTGTATTCAGTCACAAAGCGTGGAATCATGTCCTGAAAGTGGTTGTTCATATTCACAGTATCAGTTTTAGCAGCAATGATTGCCCTCTCATACAATCAGTTATGATCTTTATAGACCTTTTGCAAGTAGAGCTGTTTTCTCTGTTCACCATCAGGTTCGCGATCAAAAGAAATCATTACCATAGCGCATCCTGAATCTTGATTTAACTAAATCAGTTTTAATACATGGAAATTTACACCCACTTCAGTTCCTGGCGAAATCTTATCCATCGTGCAAAGTGCTCTTGTTAAATTTTCTGCTTGCTTGTACGCTTTCTACTATTTGGTCTGTTGGCGAGGTGGTAATGGCCTCCACAAAACCGATGTAAAAGGTTTGTAATCTATATACCGGATGATCCAAAAGTGTGTTACATTTTTTCATAAAACTAATAATTGTTTTGCCGTGACGAATTCTTTAGCAAAACAACGTGCGATGTTCACAGGCAAACACGTTGAAAAAGATGTAAAAAAAAAATGTAACACACTTTTGGATCACCTGGTATATAATAAAACTGTTGAGAGTCCGTGTTTGTTCAGGCATCATGCAAAAACTACTGGACGGATTTTGATGAAACTTAGTATGGTTATACCTTATAGTCTGGGTCCCTGTTTAGGGTACCTTTTTCTGCTTGAAAATGTCTCATTCCCAAAGGAAAATTCCAAAAGGGCTTCGTTGAGTAGTAGTTATTCTTTCCAACAGATGTCGCCAGAAAGGAGATATGCCTTCTAAATGTGTCTTTCTCCGCTCTGAGTTCTACGTGGGCGGAGCCGCGGGTACAACTAGTTTTCTAATATGTTTAGATAAACATTATCCATAACTTCTCTACATTGAAACACTATATGAAATATAAATTTTCTCCAATTATTGACTCATTAGGGAAACTACCTTCACCTTTTCAGCAAAAGCTTGAGCAGCTGCACGCCCTAGAAGTTGTATTAACTTATTTGGTTTAGAATAATTTCTTATATGTTTTATTTATTTATTTATAGCCCGGATCTCGCCCCGTCCGATTTCCACCTTTTATCCTTTCCACGAATTTTTTATCGGGCAAACGAAGCATTGCAAGCTGAAGTTCGACAGTATCTCATTAATTTGGGACAAGAAACGTACCGTGAAGGAATGTTTAAACTGGTCAAGCGCTGGGACAAATGCTTAAATGTTCACGGCGACTATGTTGAAAAATAAACAAATCTTTGTAGTGTACATGACATTTGTGTCGACATTTGTTTCTTTGAATATGTCCTGGATAATTTGACCTGTACCTTTATTATCGGACCGTCCTCGTATATAAATTATATAATTTCTATGGGTTTTTGAGAGACTTATCTCCAGTTTTAGATTTTTTCCATCATTGTGGTAGTATAACGCAGCTGTGTTAAATTTCAACATTATAACTTACTTCCAAAATGCATTTTAAAACCGGACAAACTTAGATAGATACATAAAAACACTGTGCTTTATATGTATAGATAAACACTAGAAGAATTATAGAAAACGTCAATAGGAAAACAGGTCGAGAGAGTGGGAAGATCCGAATCTCCAAAACTGTGAGCTTCAACCGGCTCGGCGGGACTAATTCATTTAAGATTTGACAAAAACTAATTAATTTGTTAATTGTTAGTTTTGTTAATTAATTTTTAAATACAAAATGTTAGTATTGTAGATAAGTTCTTGTAATACAAGATATGATGGTACCGGGTTTTGCAAAAGTTCTGTTACACTTGCGGATGCGTCGATATCGGGGGGTGGAAGTATCCACAGAGCAGATGCTATTGAAGACGTGGGCGATACAATCATGTAAACGTATATAGGTGGAATGAATGCGATTCGGATGCAAAGATATTGCGAT
The DNA here is from genome assembly GCA_023313115.1 of Rhysida immarginata. Lineage (NCBI taxonomy): Eukaryota > Metazoa > Arthropoda > Chilopoda > Scolopendromorpha > Scolopendridae > Rhysida > Rhysida immarginata. The sequence continues at coordinate 1,753,140 of JAHWFO010052524.1, read as the reverse complement.
GGAACGTAAATGAATCGAGATCTCTGCGCTCCTCTTTTTTGACGTTATACCACACTGTGATAATTTCTAAACAGATGCTTGCCCTTTGGATTTGATTTGCTGGCTCTACTCAAAGCTTTTATAATTTGATTTCGAAATTGGGGAATGTAGAATATTTTAATTAATAAACTATCCTGTAATATAAGGTTCAGTTAAACATTTTTATCAGGCAACAAATTGCTATTTTTAACGGACGACTGTGGGTTCTATGAATTCTACAATTTATTGGGATTCGTGGCCCTGTCTCCAAAAGAAACCGACAAACGACTATATTTTTAGGCAAGGGGCGTACTCAATTAATTAAGACCGATCCAGCTTTTAAGGTGGTGCAAACCTATTATAGTAATGACAATATGCGGCAACTTGACATCTTCCATGATTCTTGCCTATCACAGACGTCGTGGTTTCGTCTGTAGGGGTCGGCCCTGTCATGAATTTGACAGCCGATTACAATTACAAATTATCTGAGCAAATATATAATTTTTGAATTATTGTTGATATTCCTTGTGTTTGCTATTAAGTTACTATTTATTATGCACATTTAAGTGTCCACAGATATGTGTTTATGTATGTATTTATGTGTATACATGGTTAAATGTGTAAAAGTGTGTACAAATGTGTAAAATTTCGTAACCGTGTGTATACCATTTAGCCATATGCGTGCAAACTTATCCTCTGGATGACTTAACTAGGTTTCATCCAGCTTCTTGCCTTGTTCAGTTTACTTCCCATGCTTACTTCCTGGACGAGTATGGCAGTGAAAGCTTTGCTTCCGGACCGCTCGTTTCGTTTTTCCATACACTATTTCGCTTTTCCATTTAAAACTCAGTTTGAGATGGGGAAGTGCCCATTTACAAAAAATAAAAAGCAATTATAAATTAATTATGTAAGTAACCCCCTCCGAGTTCGCTTAATCGGCTTTTCTCGTCAAGACCATTCAAGACTTCCTGCATTTTCCTCTCATGTTGACAACTTTACTCGTTGAGACTTTACTAACGCAATATGAACTTTATGAACCTTAAAGAGCTAATCTATATAAAGCAATCTAAATAAACGCTGTACCAAATGACTACCGATTAATTATCAGCCTTCTAACGATCTTCAAGCCAATACCAGGAGTAATTACTTATGTCATGTAAAGATCTCTTGGTAAGAACTCATTTACCAGAAAAAGCGCTGGCGAAAGACCTGTTTGAGAGGAAATGGAAAACTGTAAAATAATAATAAAAATAATAATATAATAGCATAAAATAATAAAATAAAACGTAATAATGAAATTGGCCTTGTATAAATAATTTACAATTAATAGCGATTGGTGAAAAAGTGGACAAAGTTCAAAAGCACCATTCTCCAAGGGAATTGGTTCTTAATGAAGTGAAGAAGAAAATTCCTTGCACCAGTAATAAGCTTTCACCAGTAAGCAATGTTATCCTTCTAAAGGAAAGAGTAGTTTGTTTCAAAACAAGTTATTATCATAATGTTGGAAGCTCATGGAGTGTCGTTGTATGGTTTTTACTGACATTACCAATTATTCTTACAAAACATTTGTATGGTTTGAGGCGATGGCTTATTCTTCTGCTTCTATTTGTAAATCAAGTTAAAAAAATATGGGTGCTGGAAACTAATAGTGATCACAGCAGTTCTGGAGGGGAATGGTGATATGTGCAATTCTAATTAGGTGTAAGTACGTTTAGTTGGTCCGTCACGGCCTTCTGAATCATTTCCGCAGAGGCAAAATGTCGTCCTTTGAGGTAACGTTTCAACTTGGGAAAGAAGAAAAAAATCAATTGGCGCAAGATCAGGGGAGTATTCGCATATCCAAGGCCATACCTTCCCCATTCCAGGATATAATGGGCATTGCCTTCACGCGTTGCAAGTGCAAACGAACGTTACACATTTTGTTCAGAACAGAATCGGTGGAAAAATATTTTCCAAATTGGAATAGCGTTCCTGGCTTAAAATTGAAACTGCAAGGGGATCGTATTACAAAAGGAATGCATTGATACCAGGAACTTGTAGAGGCCAGTGAAGCCTGATGCATTACCGTACCGTACGGCGATAATGCGAGCGCCGAGCTTAAACTGGGTGAACCGCAGTTGCAAATACACAAGAGACGACCGTTTTTGACTTGCAATGATCGGCGGTGGACGAAGTTAAACTGTAACGCCAATCCAACGAGTGGCGACATCACGGCTCTCCACGTCCAAAGAAAGTGCGTGAACCCCACAAACATTATTGTTGGTGTGATACTTACTCACGAACAAAGGCGAATGCTGCATATTATTTAAATTTCTTGCAACACAATATTCGTGAAGCCAGCAGAGGAAAGGTCGTCACTTTCTCACCATTTCACCCATAATCCTCCATGACCAGCTAGCAAGATGGGACTGAGGGCTGTATCACTCTCCATACACTCCAGAACTTAGGTCTGTGACTTTGGTTTATTCCCAAAACTTAAGGAATCCCTGAACGACATTCGTTTCCAGAAGGTTCCCGACGTTATGCGTACAGGCCATCGCTCCATCTGTGATATCAACGGATCTGGGGATGCTGACGGAATTAAGAAGCTACCACGACGATTGAAAAAGGTCATAGACAATGCTGGGTACTATAGTATTGAGGGATTGTAAATGGAAATCTGTGGTACCCCTTTCTTGTGCTAGCCTGTATCAATGTGATCATTATTAAATTCCTAACCCTCGTATAATAGATGAACTAGCATAGCAACTGCGATGCCCCGTAAAGTGTCCGCGCTTACTTCTTGTTTATGATATCCTAGCTACTATCTTTCAACTCGTTAATTACTCTGAAGATTGCATTCCTCTTTAACAATTGCCTGTTCAAACCAGCATACGTTTGATATTTCACGTGTTTGACTTGATTTGACTTGTTTCACGATGTATGGAGGAGTGTCCGATTGTAATAGCAAGGCAGTGTATATTACGAATCAACTATTCTGTCGTGCTCAAAATATTTTTTTTGCGAGAAAAATTATTTTCGCAACTTCCGCTGTTCCGGAAAAAATGGAAGGAAAATTCCACGACCTGGGTTCGAACCAAGAACACGTGTTCTTGTGGTGTTCTTGCTTGCTGTACTGTGTTCACGATGACCCAATTGGTAGAGGCGACGAGCGTGATATTCGTGGTTCCTGGTTCGATTCCAGGTCGCGAAATTTTTCCTTTCATTTTTTCTGATAATATCTTTTCCTTATGATTGGAGTATCATCTCCAGTTTACTTTATAATTTATAATTTATACTTTATAATTTCCCAATAAAAAGTAGGATTCTTTTAAGTTATGCCGAGCAATTTTAAATTCTCCTTGATCATGTATTTGTACAAGCTTGCTCTGTGCAACTTTTATACTATCGAGGACACGCAATCAGGTATTCCGTAAACAATACGAGAGAATTGTAAATCCAGACGTCGGAAAAAAAACGAAAGACATTAAATAATTATATCCTATTTTAACTTTGCTTTTTTTATCTTGAGAATAAAGCGAAAGATAAATCTTACATAACGTGATTTAATTCCGGAACCTTTGAAAAATATTTCTATGGAAAACATTCTCTAGTTCTAGTAAAGTTTTTATACTGTAGTAGCTGATATCCCCGGCGTTGCTCGGGCTCTTTTTTGATGAAATTTTACAATATCTGAATTTCAATATACAGTTAAAATGAACACATTAAAAAGCTTACAATTAATTGCAAAAAAATCATGGCCAACTATGGCTCTCTAGCAGTTCTATCCGGCATCGCTCGTGTTCGAATGCTGTGTATAGCTGAGTGAAACAATGTGTAGAACAATGTTGTGTGGTTTAAAATTTTTATTTTATATATTTTATTTTATTCTTTTTAGTCTATATTTAAAAAAATAAGCTTTTATATGATAACTACAAAACCAAATGAACCTTGGAAGTCTGTCCAGTCAACACCTCCTAGAGAGAAGGCCTGCGGACAAAAGGTGTAGCATACATTTTACATCATCATCAAGCGGCCAAAATTAGGGCTTATTGGTAGATATACGAATAACAATAGCCGCTTGATGATGATGAACAATGTGTATACCTTTTGTCCGCAGGCCTTCTCTCTAGGAGGTGTTGACTGGGCAGACTTCCAAGGTTCATTTGGTTTTGTAGTTATCATATAAAAGCTTATTTTTTTAAATAAAGACTAAAAAGAATAA
>JAHWFO010052524.1:1622942-1743918 GCA_023313115.1 Rhysida immarginata | reverse complement strand
TGTATATTTTAATGATAAAATTACATTGAAGTAAATGATGTTGACAAAAATTAAGAAACTTCAGACTTCAACAAGATAATATAACAAAAAACAAAATTCATAAAAAACTGACAGTTGATTATAATTAATTTACATTTCATTTTAAACTCCATGGGAAACGAATTACTATTTAATTTGAATTCATATTAAAGAATTCAGTTTCTTTAATAATGTGAGGGTTTAAAAGATAACTCTTCATTTTTCATTTAATGAACAGAAGTATATGAGAGAAGGACGAGACACAAAAACCCTGATAATTTTTTTTAGTGTAATGAATATAAGAAACTGACAATTTTTTTTAGTTATACAATTAAACAAACATCACGAGTAAAAGCTTTCATTTTCTTTATAAACATACAAAAATTCTGAATACACTTTCACAAAAGATATGTTAAATCAAAAATTAACTTTTTATTTAATAATATCTAAGAAACGGGTCAGTTTGAAAGTTTAATAGATAAGCAAACATGTCTTAAATGTTTTTATTTTCATTGTATACATGAAACAAATTCAGATACAGGCTTAAAATTAACTTCTTTATTTATTGAAATTAAAATGAAGAACGAAAAATAAATTTAATAATGAAATATATTCGAAAAGCGCCTATTTCCCAATGCTATTCCTATGCTAACCGAACGCACGATTCCACCAAGCAAGTTACTCAAGCATTTAATTAGACGAATATCTATTTTTCCTCCGTAGAAAAATTTTTTTTTTTGACGCCGATAGATTACACGTCATTCATTTCAAGCTTCCCTGTGATCTTGGTGGTTTTCATTAATTACAGACCGAGAAATAATTAAAAATCTAGAAAAAGTCGTAGCATGCTCCATAGAAACGAAGGTTAAACAGCCGGCAGATTCCACCCATCCGTTGGAGGGCGCCACCGTCTGGTCACTACCATCGCTTAGCATTGGAAACGGCAAAGCTGTCCATTCTGTGTTATACTGTGCCAAGACCATTCGAGCACGGTGACAGAGAGCATTGTCCTGCTGAAACTGTCCGTCACCATCAGGGAACACAGTCATCATGAACGGGTGCACCTGATCGGCAACAATGTTCAGGGATGTGTCTACGAATATCAGAGGACCCTGTGTGTCCCAAGAGAAGACATCCCAGACCAGCACTCCTCCTCCACCCGCCTGTACGGTTGTCTGCCAGATGCGCAGTCTGCCGTCCGCATGATGAAGTAGGAACCGCGATTCGTCGGACCAGGCGACCTTCTTCCACTCATCCAGTGTCCAGTGGCGATCCCTGTATGCCCGTAGCAGGGGCGCTTGCCTATTATGCGGTGACAGCAACGGTACCCGTACTGGACGCCTGTTGTTAAACCCAGCTCGTGCAAGGTGCGCCGCACCGTGTGCTCCGAAATTGGTTGAGATGCTCCCTCATTGAACTGCGCTGCAATTTGTTGGGCTGTTCCCGTCCTGTTGCTGTGGATGATTCGTGCCAATCGCCGTTGGCCTCGTTCATCCGCGGCCCTGTTTCGTCCGGAATTGTGTTTGTTGGAGGCTGTGATTTTGGCATAAAAGCCATTCACGGAATACCCTTGACACTGTTGCACGGGAAAACCCGAGGGGGTTCGCGATTTGCGAAATGCTCATCGAGCTCCAACGATCATGCCTCGTTCAAAGTTGGTCAAATCCTTGGATTTACCCATATTCAGTCTACTTCGTTGCTGACTGCAACTTGTGATCCAATGTATCCCTTTTATACACCGCTTCGGCCTGTGCCATTTTCCGTAAGAGGTGTCTCTAATAAATTGGTCGTTCAGTGTACTATTCCAAGTTTTGCTGCGATTTCAGACACTGTGACATATGTCTTCGTTAACGATGGCGTCATCCCTTTCCTTTCGAGAGCGACCGCTACGAGGCAGATCTTGGATGCTCATGTTTCCATATTTGAAATGTTTTACCTACCGTAAATTGGGGTTACTTGAACCCAAATTGGGGTTACTTGAACCCAAATAACAAGCATTTTTAAACAATTCTTCCTATTGATAGACTTAATAACACTAATTCTGCTGTTAACTTAATTTATATTAAATTTGTGACATTTTCTTTTAACTTATATGTTTATTGACTCAATATTTTAACTTAGTATATATGTAATAAATTATGGAAATTTGGGTTCAAGTAAACCCTGGCTGGGGTAACTTGAACCCACGCTACATTTGCAATGGATTAAGCAATTATAATGGACAGTGGGTTCATGTTCGACCTACGTTTTGGAGATGGAACACTTACCAGACATTTTAGTTGAAAATTTTTTTATTTTTAATCATTTATCTTGAAAATAACATCATAAATTCGGTAAATTTGAATGAATTGCATTTAATCTTTATTTGCTAACAAATAACTCAGCTTGCACAGATCATTGATACATTTCATGACATGTTTTCATTAATTTGCAATTGAATCTATCAGCAGACCAATACATTCAAAACTGCAGACTCGGAATGTCTTTGAAACTTTTTTTTTGATTTGGGTCCAAGTAGACCACCAGGGTTCAAGTAACCCCAATTTACGGTATCTCCAAACACTGTTAGCGCCTATACATACGCGTCCATATGCACGCTGGTCCCCCAAATCCAAGTTTGTTGCGAGCGAAATAGAAGAACTACAGCTATAGCTGGGCTGAGGATACATCAGATAAAACTACTGTTACATTTTCATTCCATTTTCTCCCAGTTTCGAAACTACATACTTTATTCTACATTTTTTTCTCCGGCTCTATGTAAATCTGACTCAGCTATACACAATATTCCAACACGAGACGGGTAGAACTGTTAGAGAGCTATGGTTGGATAGGGCCATCCATTGGGAGCATTTTAAAAGAATTCTTTTCAGTTTTTCTATATGAACTTTTACTGTATTAGTTCTAAGGTTTTTCATGTGTTCATTTTTACTGTTTATTTACATTCAGATGTTGCAAAATTTCATCAAAAAAGAGCCCGAGCAACGCTGGGGATATTAGCTAGTCAGATTATAAATTGCAACAAACTGAATCCAGATTGGAGGATGCTTCATGGAAAAGGGAAATTATGTACAGTAACTTTGGTCAATAGACGTTCATTTTCTCAATTGCATGCGAGTGAGAGAGAGAGAGAGAGAGAGAGAGAGAGAGAGAGATTCCTTATATATTTAGAATCACTGATAAACAGTGAATTTTAACGATGGTTAAAGTTGCTCTCTTTATTCTCAATGCATGTTGAGTTTTCTTAAAGAGATAGCAATCGATTAGATAGTTTTTATTAGAACGCTTCCAGAAAAACAAATAATGAGAAGGTGAAAAGTTATTTGAACGACAAAGTGTAAAGAGAAAACTGAAAGTTCAATAGAAATCCAAAGCTTGTGGAATGAAACTCCTTAGAATTTAATGTTGTACTTCAAAAATGAATACATATTTTATAATAATACACAAATTTAAGTTAAAACTTTTCAACAACTGATACTATAATTATAAAGAACTTTAATACGTGAATATATTATGAGCTACTGTCTGAAGCGGTTCTTGCAAATATTTGACTAATTTCCGAAATGCAAAGCTATTTGCTTGCTATCGATGTAGCAGTTGCCTAAGGCTTGGAACACTGCAGAGTGAACGTTGACATCGTGAAAGGAGTGCATTATCGTGATGTAGGCGCCAACGAGATGGATGTAGCTCAGGGCATTTTCGTCGTATGTGTTCAACTAAATTCTTCAAAACTTTGACGTTAAGTTATCCAATAGCTGTTGTACGCGGGGGCATTTCATGTTGGTAAATCATTTCACTATAGTCGAATATGAACATTACATTAATTTTTCCTGCGATCGAATAATTTGGCCTTCTTTGGCATCGGAGGTGAGGGCGTTTTTCCAGACTGTGCTCGACCATTTGCTTTCGAGGTCGTAGTGGTGAAACCAACTCTCATGGAATTAAAATAGGACTCTCCATGTTTCGCTATCAGACCATGAAGCTTCGGACCCAAGGCGATCACAAACATCGTGGATGGTCTGACTTCTGTCCTCTCGGATCACGTCACGCACTTGCGTGATCATTTCCAAAGTTGTGCTTGTTGACGATCGACCAGAATGCTTGTCGTCTTCCACAGACTCCAGACCATCTTTGAAACGCTTAAACCACTCAAATGTTTGGGTTTGGCCTAAAGCTTGTTCACCAATAGCCTCCTTCAACAGTCTCTGGGTTTCAGCCGCAGTTTTCTTCAGCTTTAATATCAAGAATCGCGACACGATCAATACAAAGAGTGACAAAAACAGCTCAAACTCAAAAGCACGTGGACATAGGATGACACTGTTTGGGACAATTACAGCTGAGGCGTACCCTTAATGCCATCTATCGGCAAAACTTCGTACCTCTTACGGTTCGGTCAGAATAAAACAATTTCGGGAAATTTTGTGTAGAATCTCGTATCTTCACGCTTCTCATGCATGAGACCTTGAGTCCATGTTCAAATGATCGTACAAAATGGCGAACGCACTCCTGTGTGATATGTGTAACCTGTCCACCAGTCCATCAACTATTATTCGACGTTCTTCCCGAAGAATGACGGTAGTTGAGTTTATTATGATTCGTTCACAGCGGTGTTTGAAGCTCTCGGACCGCCCTGCTTTGAAATCGAAACAGGACCCTTCTTAAAGTGATTGACCCACCAAAATTTTTCTTGAATGATTGCAGGAGAACATCTTCACCTACGCCTGTTGCAATAATTTGTATGCTTGCATGGAGGATTTCTGCAGAGGAACGCAAAATTTCAAAGTTGCATATTGTTCATCACGAACCGACTCCATTTGTTCAATATTATTCTTCTTATTCTTATTTTTAGTCTTCTCAATATTATTTGTTTCATCGCCGTTCGTTATCTGCGTGCTACAAAAAAAGTTCATTCTCACTCTATTTGGACTATCCTTCGTACAACTAATTTTGATTTAAATGGTACATGTTTTAAACATGTCCAAGAAGAAATCAATAAGAGCAAGGAATATCCAGTGGGGCGAAAGGAGAAAAACACCCTCCCCTCAAAAACTTTTAAATAGGCATTACTTATAAAAATCCTAAGCGATCCTTAGCAGGTGAAAGTTTCTGTTTGGGCAAGCGGCGGCAAACATCCTTTCCAAAAATCGCATACAACATGTAAATTCCGTAGCACGCAAATCTTCCCAACAACCGGAAAAAAGCTCGCTAAGCGGGAAATGAAATACATGGGTATAAATGATTTTACATAGCGATTTACATACGACCCAACAAATTTATTTGTACCGGTAAAGCGATCCAAATTGTTCTCTTACTCGTAAGGTTTATATAATTTTTCTATTATTTCGCGACTCATAAATTTCTTGCGCAACCCAATATTGGATCGCGACCCTGAGTGGGAACGCTGTTATAACCAACTCCACATTTGTTCATTCCTGGGAAAGTAACTTCCTCCCAAAAATTTACTACGCATGCTCTTTACAAAGTAATAATTGTGTGTATATGCAGACGGACGGACAGCTGTACAAAGCTCACATAAACATTTTTCTTAAATAAACGGGCTGAAAAAAGACCGTAGGCTTTTGTAGAATTCATTTTGGAACTTGCCTTTTAGAATTTATGGCCGCAGGCGGATTTTCTGTACCTAATGTCAGCTGTAACTCTCGTATATTCACAAAAATGGAGAAGATTTCAAATATTGTTTTTAAGCAAAATGTAAGGGACGGAAACACATTCCGCACATCGCTAAGTAGAGGCAGGATTAAAGTTTTAAAAGCCTGCCTAGAACTTCCATTCAATGCTACATTCTGACAGCGGCGATGTTTTCTGTTCATAGGAAAATGGCGAAACACAGAAGTCGAGTGTGAATCATTGCTCACGTGCAATGTAAATTCTATCGTAGGTTCAACAAACAGCCGTCTCGTCATAGGTGTTCATAAAGAAATTTACGAATGGCATAAAAGATTCGAAAATGATTCTCTCGTAGCATCTCCATAGGTGGGCTTTTAAAATTCTGAAGCTTTCTCTATTCATTGATGTGCAGAATGTGTTTTACAATTTCTATCTTTTACAATTTGTTTGAAATAAAAGAAATCCGCACTTGAAACGTGCTCCTTCTTTTTGAATAAACTGCATTTGAACAGGAATATAATATGGCTTCACCTGTCAGTAGTTGTAGTTGAGCTATAATTACTAAATTCCTGCATACCGTATTTTAGATTTAGATGATGTTACGCACTCAACCCCTTTTGCTTTTTGTCGCCATGACACCGTATTTCGAACGCCCGTTCTTTCTGATTGCACTTACAAGGGACGACTATCGGAATTCTGATCAAACTGATCTTTTTTTCCCTCTTTTTCTTTATCAGTATCTAAATATTTTCAGAAGGGAATTTAAATTTGAATATGAAATGAACGTTAAAAAATTTGCAAGAAAAATATTTTGAGAACTCAAAGAACGTTTTTCATAAAATCATTGTAAAACAGGCTTTTAAATTATCACATTTTTTAAGAAAATTTTTGACAAAACTAAGTGAATGCATTTACCATTACAAATTATCCAATCATAAAAAGGATGGAGCAAAATAAATAAAACCAAGAGATGCACTGTATTTAATATAGAATTGCTATAATCTTGAAGAAGAAGCGAAAATGCATATGCAAGAAGTGAATATTTATTAATAGAATTAACAATGAAAATGTAACGGAAAAGTTAAATCCTCTTCTTTTAACTTTCATTAATTCAAAATATAATCCGCATCTTCTTTAAGCAAACAAACGATTTTATGAAACGCTAAATTCAAGCGCATAAAGAATTTTCATTTAATTAAAATTTGTCGGTGTCATATAGGAATATTATTCGATGGCGTGTCTTTTGTGGTTGGTAGGAATTTAGGCGTTCCAAAAATATATTAACCCCTGTTACGTTTGAGTTAAGACCGCTAGGACCAGGTAAGGGCGGCTCATTCATCAGGTGAACATGAAACGCTTCCAAGGATTAAAGCAGGGGCATGGATGAATAGGAAAAATAAATTTGGAAAATGCCAATTGCGAGCTTCGTGTGTTCAACATACATCCCAATAGATAATTAATATACAGATGCGCTTCTTTCTATTGCTTCTATATAAATTAGGTTGTTTAGCATAAGACTAGACAATTCAAATTTCGGCTTTAACACCAAGAACACTATGAGCTGCCTAGATGAGTTCAATCTTTGTTCCGAAACAAATGCTGGCTGGGCCTTAACGAATGAGGTTATTTTTTTTTTTTATTAAAATCTCAATTTAATTCTGCGAAGTTGAAATACAGGGTTATTGAAAAAGATGGTACAGATGTCAAATTTTTATTTCAAATAAAATCTTGCAGACATTCTAAGAAGGAATTTTAACTGTGATGCATAAGTAATAGTAAATTTTAGCTAAAGTTCCTAATAAACAACTTGTTTATTTAATTCTTTCTAAATTTACGTCTATTTTATTGCTCAACGTTCACGTTAAAATGCAGAGCTATTCCAATTTAAGATAGAAGAGAGGAAGTTAACAAACTTTCTATTGGATTGACCTCCTCTCTTCTATTTCGCAATAATTATCCACTGTTTAATAAGCTGTTTTTATTTTACTTTAGTAACAATTCCAATTTATCAAGTAATTGAAATTGCTTTATGGCAACCATGAATAAATGTTACCGATCCATAATATAATTTACACAAAAAATTGAAACGTATTCCACGAATTCTTTGTCCACCTCAAGTAGTATGCACCTAACATGAGCCTCGTTTGTTGCGCGACAAACATTAAAACGGTAGTTCATTTCTTGTCACACACGATTCAATTAGTCACTAGTTATTGAATTCATAGCTTCAACAATTCGATGTCTCCACATTTTGAAGAATAATGGCTTTGAATCTTCATCTATCCAGTTATGTGCGGAATGTGTTTCTGTATTTTACAGTGTGTTTAAAATACAAAATTTGAAATACCTATTGCATTTTGTGGACTAAATTTCAGTGTTTTTTTCCCTTTTTTAAAAAATTAAATTTTATTTGTCGTTCTTTAAGAGCTTTTACAATCATCGATAACTGATGCTAGAGATGTCACCCGGAAGCAGACTGATGAATAAAACAATCGCATGTAATTTCTAGTTGTTAAAATCATTTTTCAAATATAAATTACGGTTTTTTTAATAATTCATATGCATAGAAAAATAAAATCTTGCGTATATTCCAAGAAGCAGCTTTAGCTACGACAAAGCGTTCGTCACGTGCGCGTGCCCATGTTAACAATGCTTAAAAGATAAACAGAAAGTAACAGTGTATTCATTCTTGACGAATCATGCTATCATCTTGGTATTTTTTGCCCTAACTTATTTAATATGACAGGCTATTCGCGGACCCTTTCAAGTCGATTGCAATGGTACAGCCGAGCTATGACCTTGATGATGATAGTGTCGAAAGCAGAATTTGAAAAAGTTAATTAATCTCTCTTCAAGTTACCGTGCAAACGGCGGACGGACGGATGGATTAACGTACAGATCAAGCCTGCATTTTATAAGTAGCTTTTTACTAAAGCTAAAGAGACTGGGAATACGTGAAACCTAAAAACACGCTTGGGAGGGGGGGGGGGGTTCTTAAAGGTGAAGAGGCTGCTCGAATGAATTGAGAAATTATTGGAAAAATTTTTTGGCGATTAATTTTTGTGGAATCTTTCATAAGGTAATTAATCATTTAATTATATAAGCGTAACAGCTGTGAAGCACCAAGCGTTAATCAATGAAATAGGCTAGAGGAAAAATTAAATGCAATTTATATACTGAAATATTTTACTAAAACGATTCTGTTGTAAACTTGATGTGGATGAAACTCAAATATTAAAAATTTAGATGTACATAAAAATCCTTTTCTGAGGCTAAAGCGAGGTTCGAGGAAAGATTATATTACGAAGGGGAGTTAAGCTAAAGTAAAAAATTGCATATAAAATGAAACCAGTAGCCTACTACGCATTGCACCATCATTATGAAGCGTACGCTTTGGCGAATGCGTTTGATCCTAGCCTACGCTTTCTCTGATGTAATAATGAGAATCTAGCACTTTTGAAAATGGCGAGGAAATGGAAACTTACTCATAAGGAAGAGATGGGGTCAGCCATTTATTTCTTACACGTTAAAGGAGAGAACCCAACAGAAATATATCGATAAATATCCGAGATGCAGGATGAAGTTATACGGGTGATTAAGAACTTACGTTACAGAAGAATATGGTAAGCCATTCATGCAAGGGCCAGTTGCTTGCCTCCCTGATGACTGACCTTTCACTGAAAAACAACAAACAATAACTTTTGTCAACATGTGCATTCAGAAGTGCATCAAATTGGTGCCCCCTTTCTTGTACACAACACTGGCATCGCGGAAGCATTGACTGCCGCATCCGTTCAAATATGCCGGATATAGTACTACACGTGGTATTACAGGCGTCAACAATCTCTGGAAGAAGAATATCGACATGATCTACAGAATTAGCATACACTAGGATCTTCAGATGTCTCCACAAGAAGAAGCTTAATACTTTTCAATGAACCTAAAAAAACAGACAATGGCAAAACTCAAAACACTGAAACAAGTGTAGCTCTGTACAGGTGCGAGATAGAATACACATTGCTTAATAAAAATGATTGTTTTAGTACCCCCTCTGTCTCCCATATTCTTCTGGAACATAAGTTTTGAATCACTCTGTATGGTAAACCTTAGGTTTACAACTAACAAGGGAACCACACATAGCCGTTGTAACGTGCCGTTACCTTTCTCGGCTGAAAAATTTTTTTTTTGCCTCCCCTTTTATTCCTTGCCGGGTTCTCTTGCGTTAAATTCTCTTCCCTCTTCTCTTGTGGAGTCACTCTACGCGTTCCCTTCTAACGTTGTGCTTTTCTTATTTCGCATCTCGTCGATATTCCTGGTGTTTGCCGCGCTTAGCCCTTACCTCGACGGTGCGATCGTAGGTGGTCTACAGTGCGAGTCTTATGACCAGACGCTTAACTATTATTTTATCGGAGGTTACTGTGCTCCCCCTCATCTTTTTTGAATTAAAGGGATCACTCGACGCGTTCGGTTCGCGTTGGTTTTTTGGTTAATGATACCTCGTTTGTGAAGTTATTTTCTCTAATTTTCCTCGCGCTAATTATATTTTTCTTCCTGGGGATTTATTTTAAGTGCCGACCGAGAATCGTGATCCTTCACGTTTTACGTCATTAATGACGACATCTCACGTCTTCTGTTATTTATCCCGGGGAGAATTTCCTTTTTGCGCTTGACGGATATTTGATTTTATTAATTTTCTCGACGAGTCATTTAGTTTAGCGTTTAGTGTTAATAAGTATTCCCTGCTCCGTTTGTTGGACCCGTCTCGCTCGTGGTTTCTGAATCGTTTTTTTTTGGGGCATCGTTTATTAATCTCGGGTATCGTTCGTCTTGTATTTTTCCCAGCCTTTTTTTTTTAAGTTATGCTGATTGAGAGTTCCTTTTATTTTTTGTTATGACTTATGATGTGTTTTTGAATTTGCTTTCTTTGTTTATTGATAGGAGAGGCCTTAGTTCTTTGTCATTAATTTATATTGCGCTTTTTGACTTTAATAGGAATTTAACTTTTAGAAGCTAGAATAGATTTTTTTTTACTATTTTTGCAGATAATATATTTTTTTGCTAATTGTATTTCTTTTACGGAGATTTCTCGTTATCGCTATTGTTAATCACTCGCGCGTTTCCCTTATTTTTTTTGTTTTTATTGTTTAAATGACGTTGTATTGAACGGCTCGTTTTCCTAGAGTAACTGACTATCTTCATTTCTGTGAACTCGGATAGCCTGCCGCGCGGGCATGTTATTTAAATTTTTTGGTTTCGTAATTTTCTTGAAAAATTATTATAGCTAGCTTGGTCAGATTCAGCTAGATCTCCGGGGAAGCAACACCGACTCTTCTGCCAGCTCTTGGGATTTAGAGATGGCTATTCCTATGGAAAACTGTTTTTACTCGTCCAGTCTCCCAATCTTAACTTAAGATTTTATCGGTTCGGCTCCGGCTCGCCTACGAGACTTTGCAGTTTATAACCCTTCAGTATGAAGTTGATCATCGTTTGTTGGCGGTTTTCCGTTCTTTTCAGTACCTATGATTGATCGAGCATCGATTATACCTTGGATCGTCTACCGATTTTAATTTAGAGGACCTAGGCAAAGTCATTCTCGTCCAAGATAAGATATGTGTTTTCTGGATTCCTGAAATAATACTTTCCCGCCGTTGTATCAGGATCACTTCGCCTGTTCGTCGTAGGACATGGGTTTACGTATGATTCGTCTTCATGCCGTTTGATGGTTCACAAAGGATAAACCCTTCAAAGAAAAATTCTTTCTGCTATGTTAAGATCACTCTGTCGAACTTAAACGAACTTTTTACTTGTTATTTCTAAGCCTTAATTTCAGCTTATGAATTTTTTTAAAGATTTAAATTCCTTGTCTGTATTGTTGTTTTCAGCCTTTCCTAATGAAAGTTTATGATATTTTGTAGTATGGTATCATTTTTCTATTATTCTCGTTTTCTTTTCAGGACCTCATCCATGTTGTCACCGTCTACCCTCACCCGTTCCTTTTGTTGCGTGTATGCACCCGTCGGTCCGTCCTGTCCTCCCTTTCTCGTACTTACCCTTCTGTTACTGTTCTCTGTCCATACATTAGCGTGAGTTTTGTTATTCGTCCTTAGGATCTTGGTGGAGGAGATCCATGATTTGTTTGTTATTTTTATTTTATCCATACCTTTTATGGTTTAATTTTTGATGATGTCAATATTTTTTTTTTACTGATTCTGTCGTTTTTTTTTTAACGGTTGTGGAAATTGAATTTTTTTTTATTTCCAGTTTTATTTTCCTCGCTATTTTGCTGTTGACAATTTTCTATTTGCAGTATGAGCAGTTCGTCTTCGTCTTTTGATCTCCCAGATCTTCGGTACTGACATCAAAACTTTCTTCTTCCATTCTTCAGTGTCGTCCTGCTCCAACAATGTTTCTGACTGCGAATTCCTCAATGTCTGGTTGATCATCGTAGCGCCGCTTTAGTCCTACCGTCATCTGGTTTACCCTGTTCCACTTTTGTTTACGATGATTTGAGTCTGTTCTTTTCAGTATTCTTCTGTTATTATCAGCAATAAAGGAAAATATTTATTTGGATTACACTTTTCTTTTTTCTTTGTAAGTTTGGGTAGTCTTGGGTTGCGGAATAGTCATTATAGTCAATTGGGGTTAATTTTATAACGTAAGGTTTTTTTCCGGTATTCCTCTTTTTTACCTTACTCGGGAGACCGTTTTGTTCTTTCTAGTAAGCGTATTCTTTCATTCACGCTGATAGTCGGGGTTTTGGTAACTATTTTCATTTTCTGTAAGGGGAAGGTTTTCTTTCGAGTATTTTTACGCGTCATCCTTGGGGCGTTGGCTGTGCGTGCGGGTAATCACGTCCCGTCTTTACTAGCACGTTACACCATACAGGGACTCCATTGTTAAAGCGGTTAGGCTATGTATGCTGAAATTTTTTCGTTATCGCGGTTTATTTTGAAAGAATCACAATTTCGCACTCTTATTTTGCAAGCATCTATAGTAGCTTCAGATGAATAACATACGAGGGGCGATTGATAAATAAGGTCTCCATGGCTGTAACTTTTTTATATGTTAACCGATTTTCAAAATTCTTTTTGTATCCTATACTCACATTTGTCCTCTATGTAATGCACTATTCACTTTTCGACATAGTCCCCATCCCTTTCCACGCATTGCGACAACACGTGACTAGTTGGGTGAACCCGTCGGAGAGGAATTCCAGAGTTGTTGTCGACACCAGGATTGAATGGCAGCTTTGGACCCTCTTCTGGAGTACGATAACGTCCGCCCGCACACGAGTCACCACACACCAGAGGCGTTGCAGCGCCTACAGTTTAAAGATGAAAAATTGCAGTTCAAAAATGAAAGACTTTGCACATTGCGACTTTCACCACTTCCCAAAGAAGAAAGAGCCCCATAAGGGACATGAGTTGGTTCTGACGGCGAGGTAAACGCTGCCATTCAACAACTCCGGAATTCCTCTCCGACGGGTTCACTCAACTAGTCACGCGTTGGCGCAATGCTTGGAAAGGAATGGGGACTATGTCGAAAAGTGAATAGTGCATTACATAGAGGACAAATGTGAGCATAAGATACAAAAAGAATTTTGAAAATCGGTTAACAAATAAATAAGTTACAGCCATGGAGTCCTTATTTATCAATCGCCCTTCGTATTTCAATTTGGTGGAAATCTGTGACATACATGTTCGAGGGAGTCCCTTGTAAGTTGAAAAATTCAAGAAAGGCATCGCTTTCATATACGTTGCAGACCAGCCTGTCTGGAGAAACTGAAACTTGAGGCATTCCCATTTCCTGCTTATTCGCTAGATTTGGCATCGTTTGAACCATTAAAAACACTGTATGGTCATCGATTCAGTTAATCAGCTGGTCTCCTCCCGCAAGAGTTGAAAGCTGCGAAGAAGAAGAAAGATGACGACGTGCAGAAAACGGTGGACCAGTATTTGTAAGGAAGATTAAAACCTTTTATTTTTTTGGAATCCAAGCACTTCCAGACAGATAGCGTAAGTGTATTCAGAAAGGTGGAGACTACATTGAGAAATGACACTATCAGTTTTGCTAAAGATCGTTCCGTTTTCGATTAAATCCCATTTTACAATTTTAGCTTGATTCTCCCTCGTAATTAAAAAAATAAGTTTCTAAAATAAGTTTGCTGGAATTTTTTTAATCTTTTTTTTTCAGAGCTTAAATTAGAATAACAGAATATCTGTTTTGTTTTTTTTATTTGTAAAACTGAATTAGAATATTTATTCTGTTTGTCCACTTAGATTGAATTGTTTTTTGTTTTTTTTTTGATTTTGTAGTTACTTGTATAATAGGTAAAAAAATTAAAAGTTAATAAAATCCAAAAAATATAAATCTTCTCTTGTTAATTTCAAAGAAAGAATAACTCTGAGAGTGTTTTATTGCAGAACATTTCTTTTCCAAGCTATAAAAAGTAGACAAAAATTAATTTATAAAATGCTTAAAAAAGACTGTTGAAATTTTCCAACATAATAAGTATTTCCTTATTTTAAGAACTATTTCGTGGTTTTAGATGAAAATAAATCATTGCTAAGGAATTGTTATGGTGATTAAAACAAAATTTCTTTTTATTTCTTACAATCCAGAGTAACATGAAGATTTAACTCTTGCTTTCTTTGCCATGTCCACAAATAAGAAACCATTTAAACGAAAAGAATATTTTACGGCAGATACCTTTAAGTTATGCGAGCAACTAACAGAAAGATTTATTGCAACCAATAAAATTTTTTTATTATTTATCTTAGCAGTAAAAATTTTCTATCTCTATTCTCGTTTTAAATGATCAAAAATAAAATCCCCCTGACCGAGTTGTGGCGACTTTCTCCCATTTTTTTTAAAAATTTTATGGTTAGAAGTTTCCATATAGAGAACGGAAAAGTATGCAAGGAATAGTGTTTTTGCTTCGTCTTTGCTTTATCACAAAATGGTAGACGGAAACTAAAGCTCTGTTGCCATTTGACATTTTCAAAAATTAATTTTAAATTAAGTTTAGCTTTCAAAATTATATATTTTAAGATTTATGAGTGGAACGCTACGAAGTTCCTATATTTCATGCATGTACTTTCACTGCTAGATACGACACTAAAAATTTGAACAAAACTACTTTAAAGTAAAGTAAACATATGAACGGTTTTCAGGTTATAATTTTAGTAAAAACAGAACATTATTAATCTTAGGATTCAGCATTCGGTGTGCTCAACTGCAAACTTGTCGGTCAAACTCTCTTTTATCCAACGGTAATTGCTTAAAGCAATTTGGACGGCCTCTGAGTCGTTGACATAAGATTGACATACAACAGGAAACCCTACTTATGCGGAAAAAAATCTTGCCCATTCAATATTTGGGGCTATGTCCAATCTCCATATATAAACAGACATCGTGTTTGCTCTCTAAACATCTGGAGAGATCTTTCCTTAAAGCTGACATATCTTAAAGAACTCGGCTCCTTTTGATTCTAATATTTCTGCATCTTCATCGGCTGAGTATCATTTTAAATATCGTTTAAATAAATGCCAATCAAGGAAAAAATTTTAACAGTGACCGATGGACTATAATCAATTAAAAATTAAAGATGATATCATTATAAACATTGGTATTTTTTTGCTTAAGCTAAAATATAAGCAGAAAATAGAATGAATTTGATGTTGTACTACTATTGCTGCCTTTTGCAGCAGCTCTGATTTATTTCCATTGATTTATGAGAGCGAAACAGGACGAGTAATGAATGGCTTCGACAATGATTTTGACAATATATGCATCCATTTAAGGGAGTGGGGACTTCATGAGCTCAAGATATGTTAAATGTCAATAAACTCATGACCCTGACGAACACCTGACAATAAATCAACGTTGAGAATTATTAAAGCAAAAGTGTGCCATTCCAACAGCTACTAAACCTTTTCCGGTTCCATTGATTCTTTATTTTCACAAACATAACCACGACTGATAAGGATACAGGTTTACAACCTGAATTTTGTGAAAATTTCCTGTTGAGGATTATTATATTTCTAAACATGTGAACTAACTAATAAATTATAGGAAAGAGCATTTCAGAAATTTAGAAATTGCATTTTCGCGGTCATCGAGCGCGCCTATCCTGTTCTTGGTGAACAAGGGAAGGCGATTTTAAAAAGTTCTCGTAAGTGTATTTCGATAGATATACCGAGTGAATACGTAACAACAACGGGCTTTCCTCTTTCCAACGGTATAACTAATGATGATCGAATCTGTAAGAGGTGAATTAATATTATTCGTGCACTTTGTAGCTTAGCAGCTTTGTTGTCAATTATAAAACACAAAAAAGAAGATTAAAACAATCTTTAACTCTTATCTTAATGATACCGACCTATCGGAATAAATCATTACCCTCTTTCACATGCTAAATTCGCTAATCTCCTTCATAAGGAGAAGAAAGCTGACACAGAACTGTATTATGACAAACAGCTCTACACTCTCATCAAGTTTCATTTGGCAGCTTTAAAATTAGTTTATACCTGAATATTCAGTAGAATTGCCGGTACTGCGACTGCGTAGAACCCACTAACTTAGAAAACGGTTAGCGCTCCTCATTCCCGTAATCAAGTTTGAGGTCTTTTAAATTATACCAGGGGCGTTCAAATTTGGCCTGGACTTTATTTTTGTAAATTTCATTGTTGTAAAAATCTAAATTTCCATTCTTGGGATGGCAACTACCGCCTGTCATGCAAATGCAGCACCACTCATCCGGTTGGTATGACGTTTAAACAAAATGGCGGACAGCAATGTGTCGACCAAAGTGGAACAAAGAATAATCATCAATTTCTCCACAATGAAGGCGTGAAAGCATCTGAAATTCATCAGAGACTTCAAAGACAGTTCACCGAGTCATGTTTGTCTCGATCATCCGTCTTTGCTTGCCAAAAGCTTAGATAAGGAGGGCAATGCAAGGCAAGGCCAGCAACTGCTTTCAATGATGGCATCATCGCACAAACAAATCAGCTGATAAGGGACAACAGGCGGATTTATGTCCAAGAATTGGCTTCATTAGTGAACATCAGCACTGGCAGTGTGAAGACCATCATCCACGATAAGATGAAACTCAACAAGATCTGTGGCAGATGGGTCCCTAAGCAACTCTCCGAGAATCACAAAACCACCCGGATGAAAATTTGTTCCATGCTGCTGCAACGATATGATAGGGAAGGTGACAGCTTCCTACGGCATGTTGTGACCACCGACGAGCATGGACAGGCGACGCACAGACTCACTACGACCCAAGAAATTCAAGAGGACACCGTCGGCAATGAAAGTGATTGCGACTGTATTCTGGGAGATTAAGGGTATCATTCATACCGATTTTCTGGAAGAACGTCGAACCATAAATGCATCCTACTGCTGTGACATTTTGAGGATGTTCCTAACCTTGACAAGCAATTGTCTGCAATATCAGTAGTGCTAACTAGTTTCGTGACCAGTTGTGCGTTGTATGGGTCGAAAGCGAAACTTGAATGAGTGGCATAAAGAATCTTGTATTTGAGTGATATAAATCGCCACCGTGTAAAAGAAGTACTGAATTTGTCAATGTGCTAGCCAGTATAGTCACACGTGTTTTTAGACAGTGGCAAGAATTGAGGCCTGCGTGTAACTGGTGAGAGCACTAAATTGCTCATAGACAGAGACCACTGCCGAATAACGCATAGTGTAAACCAATCGCTTTGAAAGTACGAGTGATTTTGTAAGCAGCGTAGATCTTTCGGATCTGCCTTTTTTTTGTATATGTTGAAAAAATTTCAAATTTTGCATACTTATTAAATTTTATTAAAGAAAAAAACTTTTATATAGGCAGAAAACCTGGCGATGACTTGGTCACACTGTCGCAGATCGAACGAAGTCTTCCATGAGGGCTGTTCATTGTGTGGTACATGCAGGAAAATGGAACCGTGATGATTTGAGATGCTTTTATCTAAACAAATTGAAGCCTTTGATTGATGTGACTGTACTATAATAAGCGTTTGGTTGAGCCACTGTTATAACCGGATTCTTGACAAGAGGACCAAATGTCTTTTGCTTAATACTTGAAGGATTGGTACGGCAAACACTCCACATAACATTGTTTGGAACAAGTATTAAGACGCCGACATAAACATCCGACCAATTTTGCCTAACTTACGGTGTAACGGATGACCTACTTACTGGCTTCACATCGATGTCACATATCTTCGCACAGTTGAGGAGCTCATGACAAACAGAATTGGAGTTATGTTAAAAGTCTATTTTTTGTTATCTACTGCGTTATGTTTATCAGACCTAGCAATAGCTTTTATCATCATCTGCAATCAGAAGTTTTTGAAACAGCATAAGGAAGAAGGCACGCTACTTTTTATTTTTGCATCTATTTTCTTGCATATCTGCATGTAATGTTTCATAATCAAGAGACTCATAAAAAATTTACTAGAAAATTTTAAAACCCAAGGGTAGGTTTTATCTCATGGGGCCACCAAACGCAAAAATAATTAGATGAAGGCAATTCTCAAGTTGATTCCGAAATGATAGAGGCCATAAAAATTAAAATGCAACAAACTTTGTCATTTTAAAACGCGCGCCTTTCATTTGTTTAAGACTAGATTTTCTTATATAAATCTATATAATACTCAAATAAATACCATATATTTATAAATTTTTTACTCACTAAAGAACAGAAATTTGATACGGATCTATACAAGCCACTTTTCCCTAAGCCTTGCATACTTGCCGTATTAAGTACCATTCCAGATCTTCCTTAACGTTTTAGATCGTTTCCAGTCTCGTTCCCGTTTCATCATTTTGTTTAATGCACTTTTTTTCCTTCCCGGAATACCTTTGCTTCGTCAGCAACTTCTTACTCACGAGATAAGGGCTCAAAAACAACAAAAAAAAACAACAAAGGTCAAAGGTTAGCAAACAAAACAACTTGTGTTACGTCCAGTTTGTAGCTGTGAGCATAAATTTTTGAAGCATCAACATTGTGGAGCATTTGCAAAACACACTCAGAGAGGAAAGTTTTTTAATCGAGTAGAGATGCTAAGAGGGATAATTAAGAATCAGGAAGGATGATAAATATGTACGTTTCAGGAGAATAGATCAAACTCACCGACCGACTGAATCTCGAACGATGGGAATCCCAAGGGAAAAATTGCAGGTTCCTGTCCTTGATGCTCTTCTTCAACCGATTAACCGAATATAAATGATTCGTCGTTCGGTTTTAAACGAGGTTGAACCATGTCCACTTAGTGATCGTCAAAGGTGAATAAATATTGAAAGACCGTGTAACGTTATTTTATGCGATATTAATTAACGAAATGGGACTACATTTCATGTGCCTAATATGTCGATCGTAAATAAACAAACCCCTAATGAAGATAACAGCTAGAGGGAAGGAGGTGGAGGAAGAGGAATCAAAATCGGCAAGAGGTTGAGACCCCTCTCTCTTGCTCCGGTAATCAGTCTACTGCATACACACTCACACACACACACAAGTGCAGATGGAGTGAGGGAGGGCTATCATCGGGGCTTTACTTGTGAATTCTTATCTTGTCAACGATGATGGCATTCTTGCGAGTGGCATCGCTTGGACAAACAGAGCCATCGGAGTGGAGGCTCGTCCCTCTTGTCTCTCTGATTAGAGCTGCCTGTTCACTAGAGATAATCGCCCGCATGATAAGCGGACGTCTTTCAAACAGCACCTAATTAACGGCAGCTCTTCACCATAAGGCTTTTGAAAACGAACCCGAGCTCGAGATACAATGTGCCTCGCTTAAACGGTCGACGAGAGCCCCTTGTCTGCACCCGCTCTCCTCCACGGGCGTCGCAACTCTTTGTCGACGCTGCCGTTAACGTTCTTCGTTCAACAACAATGACGTATTCAGGGGAAATCTTTCGTGAAATGTTAACGATCGCTCGAGAAACAATTGACAGTAACGTTTGCAATAAAAAAGTAGTAAAGTTTATATTAGCTGTTAACAAAGCCGTTGCACCAACAATTGCAGGAAATCTAATCTGTTGCCGAGTGGAAATAGTATATACAATGACCTCTCTATTTCAAACGTTATTAAGGGGTGGTCACCAACACCTAAATGTATAGGATAAATTTTAACAACTTTACTTTGGCCGTCGTTTCCATTTAAAACTTCATGATTTATCTAAATCTCATGCCCCTGTTGTCACTGTCGAGGGCAGCAGCGCTGTTAGCCAAGGCTTCAAACAGCATTAATGATTAACGTGCTGAAATTTCCACGCTAGATTAACTTTGTAAATATTTTATTAGTTTCAAAGAGTATTTTTTGTAAATCGTTAATCGTAAAGAAAGGCACAATAACAATTTTCACCCAAACAATTATTAGAAAAAGTCGCCGAGAACTTCGGGCAGAATATACTCATTAAAATGCCCATTAAATACGTTAATTTTTCAGCCATGTGGGTATTATCGATCGTTTAAGCCATTAGGCATCATTAACACCAATTGTAAATGGACTTTGCACAGAATGATGTAATATGTGAAAATTATCAAACTACGGTTAAGTAATCATCGAATTTTTTTTGCTCATTATTACCTTTTCCAAAAGTAAACCTACAAATCTCCTGCTATTTGTAAAGGATTTTCGACATTCATTCAATAGAAGTGTAAAGAGCTAAGACCAATGAAAATATATCAAATCATGTTGGTACAAACAATTTTACAAAAAAAACAAAAAAAAACAAAAAATACCACTCCCAAGTTCTCATTTCAATTAAATTTTAAAGTTTACTTATTATAAATCATAACTCACTATCTATGAAGAGCAATAATGTTGCTAGCAAATCGTAATTACATTTGTAAAATGCAATTTTACTGTAATGTACTTTTCTATATTCAGTTAGAAGTAAAATAACCATGATATACTGTGGAATGGAGTGACAAATGAAAAAAAACATTACAAGATAAGTATTTCTTTTCTAATTAGTCTTTGTGGATTACGGGTTTTTACTTTCTTTATAGCGAGTTAGAAACAGGAGAAAATTTAAACATGCTAAGATAAAAAACGAAAGGAAAATTTTCGCGAACTGGATTTGAACCAGAAACCACTAATGTCTATCAACTGGGCTACTGTTTTTCATCTTAACATGCTTACCTTATGCTTATCTGCAATTTTTTCTTATCTACAGGTATTCCTTATGTTTATTCACTACAGTCGGGCTTCGCTATAGCGAAACCTACTAAGATTCCCCGAATATAACGAACGAAATTTTCAACCCAGTCCAATTTCCTATAAATATAACGTTTCTTTTATACGGCTATATAGCGAACCATCAAATCTATGAAAGTAAGTTATAGCGAAATTAATGAAGTCTTCGACTGATTTTTTTTTTTCATTTTTCGAAAAAATTTTAAGAAAAAAAATATAGTACCTTTACTGTCATGGATCTTTTATCTCCATCCCCCAACTCTTTTTTTTTTTTTTTTTTTATATTCGACCAAAACACACAAACCCTGGAATGCGTTATCATTGGTCATTGAGCAGGACAGATCACTAACAAAATGGCTTTCCTTATGTACTTGTAATATTTCTCTTCTTGATACCAATGCTGGAAAAATCTTGGCGACGTTACAGAAAACACCATTCGAAATTGTTTTCGGCACAGTTGTCTAGCAAAAGGTATTGAAAACGAAGATTTACCTATCGCGAAATGGGTGGAAAAAATACGGCAATTAAACATTTTCATAATGTGAAATGGAGCTTTACTAAACGTGTGATGATGATTTTTTTTGATTTTTTTTTGCACGCTAAGAACCATTATTCTATTTATGCATAAAATACTATTCATAATATAAATCTGCTTTTTAGAGAGAGGTATGTATTTTAAGGGAAGGGTCTGAACCATGACAGTAATGCTAAATAATCCATTATTCCGTTTATCCATTTTTCTTATCGGATCGAGCGAACCCCTGGATATACCGAAATAAAATTTCGGTCTCTTGATGTTCGTTATAGTGAGGTCGGCTATTTCTATTTGTTAAGAGGAAATTTGTTGAGCAATTATAGAATTTGAATAATATATGTAAAAAATATATGCGCTCTGTGTTTTTTTTTTAAGATAGACATTGACTGTAGCAAAAAACCAGTTGAGAATGCGCCAGCTTGCATTACCCAAAACGAAACTTAAAAGTTCCTGAAATTTAGAATTTCAACTTAGAATGACGACAAAGAAATACAAGATCGGTATTTTATACATTCCTATTACACTTTTTGATGATCTTTAAGAATCTGAAGTCAAGATTTCAAAATTTTAAGTTTGTTTGCGGATACACAGACTCATAGATTTCAGTAACGAACTTGAAAAAAAAGTTTTATTCTTGAGATCCCTGGATTTATCTAAAACGGTAAAATTCTGAGAAAAATTTGAAAGTATTTTATAAATCAAATATTTTCAGCTAGATTTTGGGAATACGCAGAATTCTATTATCGTTTGTGTTTTTCGTCCATATGATAGATGGCGCCATTTCAGAATCTGAGAATCGATCATGCAAGCGGAGGTCGTAAATCCTGTCAATTGACAAAACGTAGCTCTCAAGAATCTAAATATTCATAAGAGAATTGATATTAGAATTTACCATCGAGATTAAATAATGGATAAAATGTAGCCAAACTTCAGTATTTGTATCTTACTTTTACCAAATCATAATGACATTCCTGCCTATACGAATTTATTCTCCTTCTTCTCTTTGCGCCACTCGAGGAAGTAAAAGTAGCACTCGTTCATTAAAGAATGGGAAGGCACCAGAAGTGAATCAGCTCGCTGCGGTAGCGATCGAGGTTAGGGGAGATACCCTGCGGTGCCTACTTCAATCACACATTCCAACCACTGAGATGGAGGAAAGCAGTCTTCGTGTCCATCCGCAAAAATGGCATCAACATGGAATGAAGAACTATCGAAGAATCAGTCTCCTTTCCGTCGTTGTAAAGTTTCCGTGAAGATTAACAGTCTAATCTACGAAAACACCAAGAACTGAGAAGAACAGACGGGTTTTAGACCCGGGCAAGGACGTTGCAATGAGTACAGCAAACCATAATCACATTATTCGATTTCAGATCTATGTTTGATTGTATTCACTGTGCTTTGTGGAAAACATTGGAGACTGAGCACCGACTGCGATACGTCTTCACACTTTTCTAAACCACGAATGATGTGAACGACCTATAGGAGGCATTCAGTTCGTCAGCGTGGCTTCTTCGCTGCTCTTCAACATCGTAATCAACACCACAATTAGAAAAGCATTCAAAGATAAACACGGAATACAGTACGATAAGGACCTCATCTTTATCGACGACAGTGCCATTTTCGCAGAAACAAACGCGGAAGCCACTGATATTTTTTTGCAATATCGCCATATCGCCCATCGCACGGCTTTTTTTAGGTTTAATTTTTATTAATTTTTATTAATACGCAAAAGACAAAGATGTTAACACGGATCGGTTGCAGGCCAATGCCTACTTCGAATATATGCAGATCGAGATGATGCAGGATTTCAAATATCTAAGATCGCTAGCACATAAAGAGTGGCATATATAGAGGAAATTCACAGCAGAACTGGTCAAGCGGCTGAAACATTCGCCTCGCTCAAATGGTACTTACGGAGGAGAACCAACATCTCTTTGGACATCAAGATTTGTCTTTTTGTGGACACTAATCCTAACAGGCATCTTATATAGCTCAAACGTCACAGATAGACAGACTATCTCAAATGCCTCCCCTGCAGCCAATCTTGAGAATCTCGCTTAAGATTCAACCACCTCACCAACGATCTCATACGGAAAAGGTGTCTATATCGGGTAGCATCTCCAGTAAAGTCCGCTGAAGTGGTTTGACTGTTTTGATTGGGTGCAAACCGACTACCACATAAATTCATTTCGAAATAAGTAGTGGAAAATACAGTGGAATGGGCCCAAGAAAACATTGAGCAGATGGGGAAAGACATGAAGAACGGACAAATGGGCCTTAACCTGGCTGCTCCATCGACTTAGATCGAGGGGCATGGATAAGCATTACGCGAAAGACATAAATCTTAAGGCATCCGACTGGTTGCAAGGTCAATTCAAACTGGACGCCAACTAGATTCTAGAGAAGAAAAAAGAAAATTATCTTGTGTAAATGATATGGATAAGTATTACAGGAGAGAAACAAGAATAAAAGACACAGGAAAGCAGCAGAAACAGGATTTTTAAAAACTTATTTAAAATATATTTCTGAACATATTAATTTTATTTAAGAAAAGTTATAAATGAACCCTCAAATAATTATTTTTACCTTGTAATTACATTTACTCTCTAATATTAGAAGATCACCGCCTCTGAAAGGTTTAGGAAACGCCACTTTACCCAAGACATATTCTTTCTAAATGATTGTCACAAATTAAAATCCAATCAGCAGCCGCAAAACATATCATTTAACTCGTCATTTTTGTTTAAAAACATCCCAATATTATTAAACAGCAACAACCACTCCTTTGTGATATTCTTGTAAAACAGCATGTGGCTGAAAACGGCGCCAGATATGTTTGATATGCCCGCAAACTTTTATTGAAGAGATCCTAGTAAACTTTAAAACGATTATACGAGCAATCTTAACTTTTAAATAGCTATTCCATTAAAAAATCTAATTAAATATTAAAATTCAAAACTTTCCTTACAGAAAATGAATAGAAAAAAATCACGAGCGCCTTTTTAAATGTTACTTTATTTATATATTTATTTATCTATCTACATTTTTTCCCGTTTGTAGGAGAGAAAGTGGAAGGGAGAAAGTGAAGTGGTAGGCGGGGAGGCGTCTTTATCTAAGGTTAGACCCCCGCTGTTTTTATCCCCACCTCACTTTGCTTCTATCTCTTTGACTTATTCTTTATCAATCCCCGTAGGAGTTCAGTTAAAAGTCAATGAAACTCACCTTTAGTGAGTCGGGCACGCAGACAAAAGGGGATTACGAGCGCCAGATAATCCCTGTAGGAACCCCCGCCGCTCCTTATCGATCACCTTACATCCGGCGGCGCAGCACTTCATATAGCGGCACAATTTATACCGTGACAATTTCCATTGATCGACTCGTTTAAATGGCAAGTCCCCCAACCCGTTACCTCTCCACCCTCTAACCTTCCGACTCCTCACTTTGCTAGGGACAAGTCGTATCGCATAGAGACACGTGACACTCGCGAGGTCAACGGAAGAGAAGTTCGTTTTTCTTTTTTTTCTTCACGTTAACTCATAAGACGGCCTTTTCGATTAGAATTCTAAAGGAACGAGCGATCGTCTCTTTGTAGACGTTAACTGCAATCGTTACGGTAGTTTAACAAGAGTAAATTGGCCGCCCCTATAGGAATTGCGCATTGAGATCGACGTGTTAGCCGAAGGCTTTCGTTTATTTATTTTTTATTTTTTGTAGTTTTAAAGCGAACAGATTGGAGCTAGAAGCAGAAGGAATCCACTAAAGCAAATTTTTTTATCAAGATGACGAAAAGGGAACGAAAAATAATCCTTGAGGAAAGATGAAGCAATATAAACATTTTTAATGAGAGTAATGCGACTTACATATAGGATGACTAAATAGTCTGTTGCACTCCTCCAACATGTGAAGAAAATGGAAATATTCCAAATCTGTTGCAGCCAATAAATAGGAAGTCGTGGATGGGCTATTTGTTGGTGGAATTCCGATGACTTGATTACGCAAATTAAGACATATACAAAATTTATCTCATAAATCGTAATAGATAGGGACCAATTTCCAATTACAAACTTGTTCTAATCATCATAATCAGAAGAATAGATCACTCAAAAATGAAACGGAAACATTTCTACATACAGGTCTCATACTCCTTCAGTTTTGGATATTTCTGGAAGTTTTCACAATAGTGCCATCTTCCTATTCAATTTGCATAAAAAGCCCCATTCACATATGTGTACTTCATTGTACAGTACAATGGATGATTGCCCAGTTAAGGAAATGACTGCCACGGTCATGTGCTATTGAAGGTAGACTTCCGAACATGCTATTCAGATTATGATGCGTTTTTTAGTGAAATAAATTTGTAATTGATTTATGGGATAAAATTTGTGTATGTCCTAATATGTCTAATCAGGTCATCGGAAGGTCGCCAACAGATAGTCCACCCTATTTATTGGCTGCAACAGACTTTTCACTCGTCCAATATCCATAGTAATTTGATTTCAAAAATTGTCCATAAATAAGTTTAAATAATAAATAGTTGAGAATTTGCAATTAAAAAAAGACTTTAAACAGATTTTTTTTTCAACGACGAATTTCGTACTATTCTAAAACAAAATTATCTTTCATTAAATTTCGTCTTGCCAAGACAGTAAAAGAAATAAGGGGATAAGCGCCATTTTTTGCCTATGGCATATCGGTAACTATTTTTTATTATATGCGCCTTATTATGTAATAAAACAGCAGAAATGAGAAGAAATTTTTATTATACTAGAAATTTTTTTCCATATCCAAAGGCACTGAACAACATAAATAAATTTGCCACTTTTTTCTCACTTTAATAAAAAAAACATCATGATTTATCATGATTAAATAAGTATCCTGAATAAATACAAAGCCATAGTCGATGCTTGTAAATCTTTATTTTTTTTCAACTTTCGTCGTCAGTATCAATGCTAGACCATTCTCCAGTGGCATCTTGAAGCATCTCGGATTATTTTAGAGTTGTTCTTCTAATTCATTTGAATAATGACGCCAATACGCCAAATATCATAGCACAGATGCTACATGAGCACAACATCCTGTAACTCTTACACCTATTTAGCATTGACAGTATCACAGAATGTCTGAATTATATCCAAATATTGTATATCTTCGAACTTGTGTGACATAATCTTAACAACAGAGACATAAATACGAAAAGAGTACAAACTCTCTTTATTAAGATATTTTGAGTATAAAATTGGCTCTGTTTAAGCTGATATATTACGAGAGTTAGCCGTCGGAAATGCTCCCTTGTCAATTGTGGAATTGATGTAACACACTCCGGGAAACTCTCGCGGTTTAAGAGAAGATAAATTTTTAACTTGCCCTTTCGCAAATTTAGCAATTATCGATTTCACGCAGAAGAGACATTGAACCAATTAATATTTTTATTGATTGAATAATACCATATGGAAAAATCATGATAGTTCATTTTACCATTTTTGTTAAAATGATTACGAATATAGGTTTCCATATATTTTCTGCTGCTATAGGTTAGATTAAATAAATGTAGGAGTCATGAAGCAGGAACATATAATTTATTGCCTCTGATGATGATTTTCGTATCGAAATGCGTAAGGAAATAAATTATATGTTCCTGCTTCATGAACCCTACATTTATTTAATGAGAAATATTTAATCGAAACTTTGAAAACATGGCAGAGGATCTAATTTCGTAAAGCTATACATATTTTTTTAATAAAAGTTATATAAATATAATATTCAAATATAGGGAAGAGCAATAAGAAGTTTAAGATGTGACAATTATTTTTCTTATTCGCTCATCTCTTTTTATTATGAAGTTGAATTCAACATTTAAAATCAGAAAAGCCGACAGAAGTTTAGTAAAGTAATTCAGATCTCATTAAACATTAAAAGTGAAAATATTCCATTACTAATGAGAAAATGGAGGAAACATTAATATCTCAATACCTTATCAACATTTAATCGAATATAATTTAAACATTAGGATAAAAACATGAAATAAACCATGAAAAATCAGGAATTAAAAGCTTGTGTTTTCGTATATTCATCATAACTGCTAACATAAAGAAAGCTAAGACTCAAAATTCCATGCAATTCATATGCACCAGGTCGAAATACTTTGGATTACAGTTATAATTATGAAAACGTTAACAACAAAGATATTGAACCTGCAATAATTTCGCTATTGAAAGCTTAACCATTCTGAAAGTTTTCTCTTTTTTTATTTATTCAGTACACCTTCAAGTTCGCTCTCCTTGTTGCGACATATGTTGCGTTTTAAGCATTAGAATCCTGCTTGAAGCTTCACTAAGAAAGTAGCCTTTCTCTTGTAAAGGATATTCTTAAGAAAACTCCAAAGAAAGAAGCTACATAGGATTATATCCAGCAAACAGGGTGACTACATTCGGACCTTCACGTCCTATCGAGCATACTGGAAACATTGGTCTAAATAACCCGAATAACCAAAAATTGTTCAAGATAGCACACTACCTGTAGCCTTACATTTCTTAACCCACTCATCTATGCACCTTCATCTTGTAGATCGACCCGATTTCCATCTCTTGGTAGATCTTTCTTGAAATTTATTAGAAAGTTTTGCTGCACTTGTGTAATCGATTTTTTCGATTCTATAAAACTATTTCACAATTAGATGCATGCTGCTTTCTCCTGTGGGACTACACATTTATCGCCTGCATGAAAGAACAAAAAACTAAAAAAAAAACAACAACAACTCCCAGAGTTGCTATACATAGCATCAGTTATTGCACTTTCTAATCTTTTGTGGTTTACATGTTATTAGATTATATACAGTCGGCTCTCGTTATAATGAACCTCTTGATTAACGAACAAAGTAAATAATTCCTAGCGAAATGCCTATTTCTCTCGTATATTTAGCCTCTCAATATAACGAACGCTCTGTATAACGAACCGCTTGCTTTAACGAGCTATTTCGATGGTCCCTTCAGTATTCAACAATACTAATTGGCTCTTTTAATAACGAACGGCAATCTGATAGGTCACTGACCAAACAGCGCAAAGATACAATGTGGAATTTAAGTTAAAAAATCTTTTCATTACCATTGCGGTAGTAATTCATAGCTTATCTTGCACTTTTGGTATGCATAACTTTTACTCTCCATCAAGTTGGATAAAAATATCTGCGAAACGCAAATCCATTGGTTAATGTTGTACTTGTACTTTATTTTAATTGTAGTACTAATCCTAAACATTTTCACTGATTTGAAAACGAAACTCAAAATCATTAGTTAAAATAAGATTCAGAAACAGTTCAGCATTGTTTGCAATCTATCAATGTATATACTCTACTGTAATCAATCTCTTTTGTATTCTTTCCATTTTATTGATCAAAATACTATAATTTTAAAGAGTTCTTTCTAAATATACAATCAGTATACAGTATATTACAGTAGACTTCTTGTGATAAACATGCCCTCTCAGTGTAACGAACTCTCGATATAACGAACTAAGACCCAAGTCCTTTAGCGTTCGTTATAACGAGAGCCGACTGTACATAGTTTACGGATACCAAAAATGGTTAGAAATAGCAATCACAAAATTATGGCGCCAGGGTGTTCATTGGGGGAGAAAGGAGCAAACCGGCATTTTTTTACAAACCCCCTCCCCCTCGTCTGTATTATGATTGTGCATGAAATTTTTATTACATTATTTAAAAAGTATAAATAAACCAAGTGCCCTATAACTTTACTGCGTTTTAAAATTCGTATACTTCCGTTACTTCTTCCTTTTAGAAATTTTTTAAAAATTGAAGTTATTATTTAAACAGTCTATCCCTTAATTAAGATTTATAGAAATTTATTTTTTTTTGGTTCAAACAAAATCACGAACGTAAAAATAAAAGTAAAGCAATGACGAAAAACAAAGGCATTCAACATGAGTCTAAGCCTGGGCTTTACGTTGTACCCAGGAGCACGGCAGTTAAGACCACCTCGTGGCGCGAGAAACATAAACCACTGTAACGGTGGAAGAGACTTTAAAACCCATTTTCCTCCCTCTCCCTCCTTCTCATTCTCTGCTTTCTAATGAGAGAAGAGAAAACGTTGCCTTCAAACAAAGAGAGAGAGAGAGAGAGAGAGTGATAATGCAACAGCTGGCAATGGTGCTGCTCATTATGGTTAATGTTTTAGAGTTTCCACTCATTAGCATTCATTTATTTCGACATAAAGGGTAGAACTAATTTGTCAAGGCAATTGTTGGTTCGTTCATTTATTGCCTCGTCTGCTACTGGTTTATTTGAAATAATTTCCACTCTGAACACCGTAAATGCCATTGGAGAAGCCGTCCTTTTGAAAGGGAAGGGATTTTCTTTGCTTAGTCGTCAGGAGAAAGTCTGCAGGGGGATTCGGGCGTCTCGCTCTCTTCGATTCCCCTGTTTACCATTCCCCTTGGATCGAATTTAAAATCGGAGAGAATTCACACATATTATCTCTCTGGCTTCATTTTTTAATTGCAGTCAGAGGTATTAAGGCTAAACGTTAAATTTAAAACCTTCTCTCCGAAAATTATTCGTATATGCCAGAAACGCCTTTCTAAACGGTTATTTTCTTTCGTCTGTTCGTTCGTCCATCTTAATTCAATTAATTTACCGTCTAAGAGGAAAAATTCAAATATTCTGATATTGTATGTACTGTACAGGGTGTTGAAAATATATACAGTACAGTGCTGCGGGTAGCCTATCCTCTCGCTTCAGGGGCCGCTTCATAAAATGATAATTGGGAAATTTATATTTGTTAACCCATTTACGTCGAAATTGGTAAAAAATGGAAATTGAGACTTCATATCTTAAATTTATATTCTGTAGCATGTAAAGACATAAAAAATAAGTTACAAAGACAACAAAAATTACAAAATTATGGACGAGAGCATACAATTTTAAATAAAATCTAATTGTAAATGGGTTAAATTGGAGGGAGTTTCTTTGAACATTTATTGTAATAACCTTGACAAATGTGTGACACGCTATTTTGCACTATTCTCCCCTACTCCCTCCAATTTAACCCACTTACACTTAAATTTTATTTAAAATTATATGCTTTCGTCCATAGATGGCGAAACTTGTACTGCATTTCAAAATAATTTTATAATTTTTTTTATTAAAGTAGAGGATATTATTATAAATTGTTGGATCCCATAACGGGATATGTGAATTTAAAATATCAGGTTATTGCAAAAGTTTCTTCCGGTTCTAGAACCCTTACCCAAGAAGGGCTCATTTTCCGAGGGGGGGGGGGGGGTGTTTATATTTTTTCAAACAAATTATTGCATTCGATTCCTAAATATCTTTGCTGTATTACATCCAAGAATCAACTTTCTGACTATACATCTGTGAGTGCCATCAACGGTCTGAAATGGACCTTTCACGCGAGCATATTCGAGCAATAATCTTCTACGAGTATTCTGGAAAGATCAGTGCTGCGCAATGTCACCGAAACATTTGCCAACGTTTAGGTGATGGCACTGTTAGTTTACGTACAATAGAAGAATGGTATCGCCGGTTCAGACGCGGAGAGAGCATTCTTCAAGATGCACCTCTCTGGTCGGCCAATCATGATTTCAGATGGTGATCTACGCCAAGCAATTGATAAAGATCACAATGTAACAACGAGGGAACTCGCAGAACAGTTCAAGGTTCACTTTTCAACCATTGCCCGGCATCTGCATGAGCTGAATCTGTCATTCAAGTTCAATCGTTTTTGTGTTGGAATAAAAATCCGGAAAAAACTTTTGCCACAACCTGATATACGAACATACAAGTTTATACAGTTTGCCAAAGCAGTTCATGCACATGATTTTTATGATTTGGACAGTGGTTAACTGTACAGTTAATTATCTGATTTCTAACTGTGTGCGGAAGAGCATCCCATACTGAAATCACATTATATGGAAAAAACGATTCCTTGAACTTAGAATTCACGTTAGGAGGTAGAAGTTTGTAACGTTGTCTGTCAAGAGTTTTGTTGGAATCTAGGAGCCAACCATTCACAAAGTGCATAGGATGTCTATCACATTTATGGGTTGATACAATCTTAATCTGGCGTATATGATCATTTTGCTAAGCGTGGGAATCGCATACTTTTCGCAGGTTTCTGTGATGAACGTATATTTAGAGAGAGCTAATGCTGCTTGTAGAACGTTATTATATGCAGTTTGAATCCTCGTAATTAGAACTTTTGTATACAATAAGCATTTAATAAAAGAATATACTCGTAAATTATGCGAAAATAAGGTGTAATTTTAAACTATGCTATATAATTGAAAAAATTCCCGGGAAAGTAACCTTATTGTAGTAAGTTAGCTATAACTAGGGTCTCTTTTTTCTTGAATGACATCGGCTATGCGTCGAGATATACAGAGAATTAACAATGAATATTTAGTAGGTCTCGACAGGAATGATTCTCGCAACCTCTGAATGTTCTACCAAGTTGCTTCAGAGGTGAGAACGAAAACGATTCGTTATCCGTCGCTCCAGTTCAGTCCAAATGACATTCTATGGGATTAAGAACAGGACTCTATGTAAGCCACTTGACCAATTCCGTCTCTTTTTCAAGAACGCGTCGTGGTAAGAAACACGATCATATTAGAGAAGGCTATAATCATTTCCTTAACAGAATCTGTAGTGCCGAATTGTCCATAACGTCGCGTTTTTTTATCAGAACGATCAACGGCTCCTTCCCATGAAAATTAAGCCAGCCAGGTGGCCGAGAGGGCTAGGGCGTAGGCTTTCTAGTTCTCGAGTCCACCTGGTCGTGGGTTCGAATCCCGCCGTGGGCATGGATGTTTGTGTTTGTCTCGGGCTGCGTACAGATATAACTTGTGTAAAAGGCGCAAAATGACCTTAGTAGTCGACGCCAAAAATTCTAATAAATCAACCAAACCAATCAACCATGAAAATTAGCCCACACCATTATGAAAGAACATAACAATTGGAAGAATACGTGTACATTCCGAGTAAAAAAATACAATAACCAGGTTGTTGCCAAACCCAAACACGACCATCAGATTTAAAAGAAAAGAAGAATTTACAGTCGTCTATAGTCTATGAAGGGAGTCACGCCAATCCAAAAGGCGCCTCGCATTAACGGCAAATGCGTGGCATTTGGCAATTGTTCTACTACATTAGTAATGGAAATTGTAGACGAAAAACAGTATATTTTTTTTATATTTCTTGCCAGAGGTTATCATTTTTGTACGACTTTCTTGAATTTTTTTTACTGTAATTATACCATACTTGATGAGAATATTTCAATCCATATGGAAACGTTATACAAATGCCATCTTATAACTAGCTTAGGCTGGAACTCAGAAAACTTCATGTCCACATGCATTATGTGCGAAACATTGACTGATAACATTTAATTTCAGCTTTATTATACTTAACTCTCCATTCACTTGCCCCATTACCCATAGCGCATCCGTTCTTTGTATTCATTTGTCCATACCTGATACTTTTGCTATCTAGTTTAATTTATTAAATACAATTTAAAAATTAAGATATGCAATATCGTAAAATGATAGAATAAATTAAATTAAACTAGAATAAAAAATCGACATTCAAAATTACTAGGATTATTCGAAATGTGGAAGCATATCTCAAATATTTATTTCAAACAAAAATTGTAAAAATGCATTCCGCATTTCACCGAATGGAGGAAGGCCTTTTTATAGTAAAACTAGATGAGATGCCCGTCTTCACCGAGCTTTTCAAGGCAAAACGAAGGTATCAGTATCAATCTACTCTAGGTATATACTAATGTTGTTTAAGGTTTGATCCTGGGACTTGTTAATTGTCATTGCATAAGCTGGACAAACGGAAAATTGTCGACATCTGAGCTCCACAAAATTATCAGTCGCCTGTAACGGTATTTTTGGTAATAAAATTAACTGACGCACCCATCGACATAGAGGCAAAAACGCTATTGTACGCCATGATACTGTTCATGAATCTGGGATTCGACCACAGTTGAGTCAGTTCATGCGGTACCTCATTTGGAGGAGCAATAATGACTTCTCCGTTCAAACAACATATTGCCGAAGTTTTCCCCGTAAACTTGAGAGAGCGGGAGTGAGAACATACAGCAGCCAAGTGGCCAATCGAATTCAAGGCTGGATATCTTCGGTACTTGCAACAGCTTCGTATACCTGAGCTCTGCTGCTTCGTTGTTGAGGCAAATTGCGTTGACAATCCGAAACACGTTCATCTTCCGACATTTGCTGTCTTCGAGTAGCATGAGCCGCAGCGTCTTGTGCACGTTGAAGATTTACTTCAACTTCCGTCATACGCTCTCGATGAGCGACTTGAGCAGCTGCATTGCGTACACGCGCTTCAGGTCGGCCCCTTTGTTCGTCTGGAGTTTTGGTTTCCTCTTGCGCCTTCTGTAGATGTCGTATAACCGCTCGACGCGTAACTAACGCCTTTTTCGGTCCTGTCGACTTTCATACTCCGTTGGACTCGCATAGGCTTCTTCGACCTCCCCGGCATTGGCTCCGCGATTGTTTGAAATTTTCGCTTCGTCGGCGCCATAACCCTGTTCATTAAGAACCATTATTAATAGATAGATATTCATTTGCAAATAGTTATTACATGCATCAAACAATTATTGAGTTATTTTTCGAATCTCTCACACGTAGAATTGACGTGGATAACGACTTGCTATTGGTTACTGGTCTGAAGAGCCAATGAAAACTCGGAATTTGAAACTTTGAAAATTTTAACGAAATTCGTGATAAAGCAGTTTAATTGATATTAATCACGGTTTATAGATATTCATGGTCATCGAGCTCCATTGTTAAAATGAAGCTAAAGTTTCTAGCTCCCGGTAGGGCGGGAACTCTATTGAAAAGTGGCGCTGCATGTACAATCGGCCCAACTGCGCCTGCAGCGCCGCCCTATCGGCAGATAGAAACTTTACTTTCATTTTCAGTTGCAATGAAAAACTATCGCAGATCACGGTCGGCCTTAGTGCGATCTATGCGGCACCTGGCGCGATCTGTTTTCTTTAGCTTCTCAAAACAATAGAAAATGGCCGAAGCTCGATGACCATGTATAACTATAGACCGTGATATTAATTAACACTGTGTTATATGTTATATTATTATTGTTAAAAAGAAAAGAGATTTTTAATTGTTTACTTAATTTCGTCATTCAGTTTGTTGCGTCACTTACTTTTGTTGCTTCACTTGTTTCACTTGCCAATGAAAAGTCCGGATTTGCGTGATATGACAGACTGACGAAGCACTTTATATATTAAGATTATTGCGAGGACGACAGTGCTTTTTCGTTTGCATATGCAACAATCTTCTACGAATTTTTTTATGCCATTAGTATATAAATTTATTTATTGTTAAACCGACGGCGTAATTCACGGTGCGCTTGAACAATGGATTTACACTTCGCAAACTGCAGCACACAAACAGATTTCTCCTGTGGCGTCGCCATTTTCATATAAACAAGAATTAGCGCCGCGGTATAACATTAAATCAGTGTCTGCCAATATAACAGTGTAGTACGCCGCGAGAGATTCCAGGTATGCCCCAAACATTTAATAGGTAAATAATTATAGGTAAATAAAGTCTACCGATCGTCCGAGCGTGAGTCACCCTGCAGTAGTTTCGGGATTTTTATTTGGTGCACCGCAAAATAAATTCTCCTCACCCAGTGTATCATACGTAAAAATGTTTGTCAGACTTCATGAACTGGAACTTCTAAGCGAGCTTTAAAATTTTGAACTTTCTCTATCCAGTGATGGGCTTGTAAGTTCTTTTCTAAAATTTTGAGGAATAATTTCGAACATAAAAGTTAGAGATGAGAAAATGTAAAAAGTTGATACTAATGTTTTCGTTTTTTTTTTAAATTCCAGCTTCATTTTAAGTAGAAAATGCTCTCAATCCATCATTGTGCTTAATTCACAAAACTGCTCTTCAAGCTAATTAGATTTAACTTAGAAAAGAGCACTTACTAATATCATTGATCAGTTTTAAACTAACTATTGTTTGACTGAAGAATTTTCATTAAAACGAGTAAGAATTAGAATTTCATTAAATCTGTTGAGTTGGATTCAAGTTGTTTTAAGAGAGCAGAGAAGTGTTATTCTGATAACAACCGTGAGGGCATATTCATAAAGTTTTAAAATAGAATTTCCCAAAGAATGCCTTAATAACCGTAAATTAAATCCAACCTGAAGCTACTAAATCTGAATTGGTTCGGATTCAGTATTTCTACTTTATCAGTATTTTTAAGGAAAATCTTCTCGTGGTGCACATGAATTTGCTTGTTGAGGGAAGAAGTACCCTTGTGGTTTTTTTAAGATTCGTATTTAGCAATAACAAATATCTTAAAATTTTATTAGAAAATTGAATAACTGTTTACATAAATGAGATTTTTAAATTAAATGTTAAATAAAACCTTTTTTCAAGGCCCCGTTCCAACAGAGGCTCTCGAAATCGACAATCTTCCTTAAAATTTCTTCTATGCCTTCTTTAAAAAATAATCTTTTCCTTTGTTTTTAAATATACCATACCAGTTTGTTAACTCCATATATGTTAAAGAAAATATTCTTCAATTAATTTATTTACAGCAAACCAAGTGAAGAGAGTTAAGTTTCGGAAACTGAACAGGTTTGTCTGAGTGTTTAGCGTTTCCTTGGAGAGCAACAGTTTCGATTCAATTACTCCATCAAAATGACGTTGGCTTCCACTTACACGTGCACTTAGGGATCTACGTCGAGCCTGTTCCTGGAATGAAACACGAGATCACGATCTCACAGACCATATCGGGTGATGAAGGAAAATGATTAAATAAATTTATAGTGGCGCGAGCTACAGAAAACCCAAAATGGAAACCTTTTACTTGAACTTATGTCAGGAAAACAAATTCAATCCAAACTTCAAACTCAATCTTCAGCATTATATCAATTCTTATATTAGATCGGCCTATTTTCAATTATATGTTGTTGTAAATGTACATTACCAAAGTTTCTGAAATATTACTTTTAAAGTATGAAACGCAATCTTGCCGGTATTTATATTTCCATTAAATGTTCGAGAAAAAATTTATCTGTATATTTATGAAGACTAGTATCTAACGTAGAAAAAAAATCACCATAGTGAAATTGAGATTATGCCTTAATAGCATTATTTTTAGAAGGGCTTTCCAACAATTGACCATATATCATTAGCTTTACAATCCGGATCAGTAGGGCATTCTCATCTGACCCCCCAAAGTTTTTAGTTTCTCTCAAAGTTGTTCGGTGAGATCAACATCGAGGATCGGGACTTTATTTTTAATATAACGAGTCTGCTTAGTGATATGACGCATTGTTCTGCTCTAGAAACAAGAACCAGTAGCGTAGAAATGATGGGACGTAAGAAGGTCTCATTATCTACTATGTTACGGCAGCTTCTGCAAATCCATGGATACAAATAACAGCTTAAAAAGTATTAGTACACGTTTTGAGAAACACTACACGGACAGCATAACAGATTTGAAAAGAGATAAGTTTGAGGCCTGTCACAAGACTCATATTTACCCAATATTCGATTTCTATTCGTTCAGAGATCAGCAATCATTCATTGCACAAAGAAAACTAGCTCGTCGTTGAATAACGTAATATATTAATCCTGATTTAATATAAATCTACCTAAAATTTGCCGAGTTCCATTCTGTTTGCAATTATACAATTAGATATGATTATAAACAACC
This sequence comes from Rhysida immarginata, assembly GCA_023313115.1. Taxonomy (NCBI): domain Eukaryota; kingdom Metazoa; phylum Arthropoda; class Chilopoda; order Scolopendromorpha; family Scolopendridae; genus Rhysida; species Rhysida immarginata. The sequence goes on along the minus strand of JAHWFO010052524.1, from coordinate 1,706,765 downwards.
ATTATAGGTCTCCAAGCATTGGCTGATGGTGTTACTTAAATAACTTGTAACTTATAACGAGGATTCATACTGAAGATGGTTACTTAGTAGCCGAAATGTATACATTTATGTATATTAAACTCGTTTTTTGTGGACAAGTGGTTTCCTTTCTTCATCTCTAACTTGTAACTTGTTGTTGTAAAAGCTACTTACTCATTTTTTGAAACGTGATCGCCTCTGATGCCCGAGTACGCGGGTTCGATCCCGGCCGAGGACGACGAGGATTTTTCAGGGGTAAATCCTGAGATCACGCACTTCCTTCGGAAGGGAAGTAAAGCCGTTGGTCCCGTGTAGACGTTTGCCGGCTGCACGTTAAAGAACCCTTGCGAGGCAAAATTTGCGGCCCCTTTAACGCCGTCCTGAAATGACCATAGCAGTTGAAAAGGACGTTAACACCAAACAAACCAAACCAAAACATTTTTTGAAAGGAGGAGGCGTTCTTATTAAAAAAAAAAAGATATTATTTTCGCTGTTTTTCAAAGGTGGTTCTGATAATAGGTAAAGAATTAAAAAATTAATATAAATGATTTCTTTAATGCGTTTTAAGAAGCAGTTTAGAATTCACTGAGAGAGAGAAACAAAACATATTGATCAAAACTTTTTTTTTTAGTCTATTTAATTTTCATCGAAGGTTTAAATCGAATAAAATGGAGAACCCCTTTAAATTTTGATATCTGAAGTTTTGATACCTCCCTCCACTTTCACGACTTGTCAAAAGAAGGCATCAAACTTCCCTGGCTTGTCTAGCACCTCAGTTTAAAAGCAGCTCGCCACGTTGAGCCGTTGTTTTTTTTTCCAATGCAGGTGAAACCGAGACTCCTTACGAAGCTCCATCTCACAATTCTGTCACATCCATCATAAGTCCGGACTTGGCGCCAAGTGGCTTCCATTCCATCTCCTACTCCACTCCTTGTCCCAGTCCCTCCTCCCTGCCTTAAAGAACCACTGATGATGTCCAACGAACGAGGAAACGAAATTTGAACCAGAATGTATTTTTGTTTAAAATGTAAATTTTAAAAAAATAATTATAAAAATTATTCAACTTAATAAAATAAATATAAAAAATTGAGCATTATCGAATGCGATGTATATTTGGATAATCTAATAATACTGCTCGCGACGGAGCCTCCTTAGTACAATAAATTTGTCGAGATTTTGAAGTAGATAATCTACTTTAACTCGATTCTTCACAGTTCATTTTCTATTCACATTTGTAATTGCAAGATTAAGCATTTTACATTGACAATTTCTTCATACAATCAACCAAACGGAGATTTAAACGAATGTAAAATTACAAATGAATAGTTAGAAAGTTATTTACAATTACCAATAAACTTGCCTCCATGAATGTTTAAATTTTGCATAGTTAATTAGTTTCATTCATTATAGATGGACTAAGTAGCAAAGTTAAATATGTACTTATTGACTTCGTAAGATTTTCAAATACACTTGTGTAAGCAGACATGCACATTTTAAATTAAGTTGCTTTCAACTTTATTGGAATCTCAATTTGAGTTTGTTTTCATATGCACCGGAAGGTCTTTAGAGCAGTGTATGTAAAAATTTTTGAACGAGTATATTAAGACTTGTCACATAGATATTCAAAATACTATTGACAATGATCATCTTTTTAAAGAACATAATTAAAATTCTAAAAAAAAATTAATATTTTAGAATTTTCAATGCCCATCTTATAAGATATAAACCAGCTGATATACAAACAAACAATTTTTCCAGTTTCTCCGATACTCCTGTTTAATCATATTTAATAGATATAACATGCATTGCGAGGAAGTATAAGGAAGTATAGTCCAATAGACGAGTCATGAGAATCGCTCTTCCTGCAATAGATCTCATGGCCATGACGCTAAGTTGATCAGCCAATCAGTGGCTGCCTTAGCCTCGTTGCATAGGTCTTTTATTTATCGTTCATGTTTCCTGCTTAAGGTGCGCTTTATTCAACACGTGCTCAAGCAACATGTCAAGCAAGAAAGTATCAGGAGTCTTCTGAGGAAAATTAATTGCGCATTAATTGCAAAAAAAATGTCCCTTTTAAGTCTCCAATTTTAACAGTAATTCATTAAATAGCAACTTTAGTAAGAGGCTAAATTTAACTCCAACTGGTTTCCATGCAACGCAGAGATTGACAGTTCTCATGATTCGCTGGTTGGAGTATATAAGGAAGTAGACAAAGTCAACTTTATATAAAAATGAGAAGAGAATTTAACCTTGAGTATTAAAGAAAGCAAATATTGGCTGCATATGAAGGAAAAACCTCTTACCGGTGTTCTTTTGTAAGAAAGAGGCTTTTTCCCCCTTCAGACAACGCCACAGTTCTTTATGTTTCCAAACATTGGTTGTAGAAGCAAAATTATTCTGCTGTTTATCATTAATTTCATTAGCAGAAAGTATAAAAGAGTTCTGAGGACACAACAAAGAACTGACTTTACTCAGTTTGGCCACGTTCTTCTTCAAAGTAGTCTAAATATTAATAGTAATAATAAAATAGTCACGCTTCTTTAAATAATAATATTTTGTATCTGCAATTAATTAATTCATAACTCTATTCCAACTTTTTAATGAACAGCAAAGACGGGCTAACTCTAAATGAAACCAGTTCTAATCCGGTCAATATTCTTAACGCCTAAAGGCTATTGTCTCTTGTTAGAAGTCTTCTGCAGTATTAACCGACCAAGTAGACTGTATCGAACAATGGTGGGCCATGATTTATGACCGTGGCAACCGTATTTTGCGCCGGTTGCTCTCTCGGTTCCGTCTTTCCTTTTGTTCCCTCTTCTAATGCGGCCGCCGACGACGGTCATTTTGCGGCTTCACTCCGCCGACTGGAATGGGATTCTTGGCGTGACTTTCTGGCCAAAGCCGAAAAGGCCTCCTCTTCATTACTCAGGAAGCAATCAAAACCGGAAAGACATTCCCTATTTAACATTTCATTCTTCTGTCGGCTAATCTCTCCTCCCCTAATTTGCGCTGTCCAAATAAAGACAAACTCTAGGCATTTTCTTTGAGCAATTAGTTCACTAATTTAGTGTACACGAAAAAAAGTGGCTCTAATGCTTTCACTTTTCTTAACCGAATCCTTTATTTTCAATTTGCACCTTAAAACAATTTTCTCTTTACAACATCAATGCCTGGAAAACGAATCCACTCATATTGAACGAAGAAGTTGTTGAAATTCAGGTGGAAATGTACCGACGATTTATTGGTCGAAGAAACCTAACTCCCACCACTGCTGATTAAAAAGGATTTACGCAATTCACTTTAATGAAGAAATCTAAAAATGGAAATTTCCAATTGCTCTCGAACGAAAGATTAAGAAACCGACACCATTAAGTTCTGCTCTCTTTAATGAGATTTCATCTTTTTTTCTTAAAAATAAGAAAAATAAAAGAAAAATTCATTTACTTAATGTTTTGATGAAGAAAGCTGTAAGAATACCACACTGAATAGAAATTATTTCAGAAAGTTTACTTTTATATTTTTAAAAATTATCTTAAGTAGAAAATATTATACGGTTTGAGTTTAATATAAAATTAAATTTTAAACGCAAACACCATCTAAATTAACCAGCTTAGATGTATGCCAAAGAAAGTGAATATTTTAATAGAATCTATATACTAAGATTAAATTAAAGTTTTAATAATGAATGCATTTAAAGAAGAAATGTATATTTTCGGAAGGATAATCAATCTATTTTTGTAATTAGAATTCATCTTTAATACTTTATTCATACTATCTGTAGAAATCAATATATTGTAGAAACTTAAACTTTTGTAAAATTGCTTCGGACTTATCTAACTTTATTCCAATTCATTAAATATTAACAAGGATTGGTGTTTACTCTCCATTTCAAATTGGATTCACTTTAATTCGGCTGCATTTTGTGAAACTACGAACAAGCCTCGAAAGCAACCGAGCTAGACTGAAAAGAAATTTTTAAAAATTGAAGCAAATCTTTTATAAAGTTCCCTTCCAGTAATTCGAGGTTTTGTCTTTTGCTTCGAGAATATAAAATTGTATGATGCGAAGTTTGATTATCGATCGGGGATTTTGTTTTTCGCTTAACCGCATACCTGCACTATTTCAGTAATGTTTAGAACATGCTCTTATGAATCGCATAACCCGCCAATGAGGAACTAAATGAAAACTGAAAAGAACTCCGCTGCTCTTTTATCTTTTCATATACGATTTGGCCATTTAGTATGAATAGAATAATACAAGTTTTCAGCGGCGGGTTTCTAAATGAAATACACTCGGGCTCTGAAGTTTTATTCCCATGTCACATTTGTAAAGCCTAAATACATTTTAGAACAAGAATGTATTATTCGTCTGTTGAGAAATGGTCACGTAATAATAATAAATGCTTCGAATAAAGGAAAATATTTAGGTATTGTCGATCATCCTATAACGCAACTCATTCGCACCGTGTTATATAGAAACCGCATGATAGGAAATTCAGAATTAGTATACATAAAAGTCGTACCGTTTTTTAAGAATCTCAGTATTAGTAAAGAAAAATCAAATTAATTCATAATGCGTTATACAGGGTGCTCAGAAAATGGTGTCCTCCACTTTCGCACCCTCCACTTTCGCCCCTTAAATTTTTGCCCGTTCCACTTTCGCCCCCGAAGTCCACTTTCGCCCCGGCGCCATTATATGGTAATTTTATCGCCAATATATTTTATCGAGGCCCTGAGGAGAGGCTAAGGCTATACGCAAGTAACTTGAATACAACATAGCCAGGGTTTCAAACTGTGATGGTACTTCAAGCAATGTTTTTCACGAATAATCACCCAATTGTTTTAAGTGGTTTTTAGTGGTAGGCGATTCCCTAAAAATTGAATCGTTTAATAATCAATTAATTTTTATGCAATTTATTTTTGATAGTAACGATTAATCGATTCCTGGAATCGATTATTGTGAAAAATTGAATCTATTTTATAAAATATTAAAATTAAATCTGTTTATTGTAATTTATTTCCATGGTTAAAAGAGTGGCAAAATAAACACATAGAAGAAGCCATACATGAATTTTTATTTAATAACAAACAAATCAGAAATATTATAACAATGTATTGTGAAGCAGATAAAAAAAGTTAGATTGATTGATTATTTGGTATTAAACTTCAGTTTACTGTCCTTGTGGGGTGGTACTTGTTCAAAAATTTTTGAAAACCGTGGGCCTATAATAATCAGGCTAACGACTACTGTGCAAACCATGGAATTTTAAATGAATGAAACATAAATGATTTTCTAAACCCTATTATTTCTTTTAAAACAATTTAGATTTTAGGAAAGCTTTAATTTAAATCGTTCTTAAAATGTTAGGTATATTTAACGTTGAAGAATATGATATATATAAAGATTCTTAAAAATTATTTTTTAACTTCAACAGGTTTTAATATAAACAAAAAATTATAAGAAAGGATTATAAAACTGACTACATCTGCTATCGTACAAAACTGTTTAAATATAGGAATTTAATACTCAATATAGTTGAGCCGTTATCAATAATTATAAAAACCTTCCATCCCCCGAAATATAAAAATCCTATATCCAATATTTACATTTAAAATGAAAACCATCCCATTATCTAAAAACCCTTGAGCAGCACTTTAAAATATATACAAAATATATGTTTAAATTATATACAGAAATATACATTTAAAATCAAACCATAGATTAATATAAGCTGCACTGTCTAAAATCCTGATAATTTTAGCACTTGACTAAAAATTCGGAACTTGTGAAAATTTCCTTTACAGGACTTGAAGAAATATTACACCTTGTAAGTGGCGAAAAATCCGTTTTATACGATAGAAAAATGTCCTAAGTCCAAGATATATTCCAACAAATGTTATCTTTGAAGTCAGTTGAAGAATCATAAAATTTCATCATTTTCACCATGATTAACGTTTTCGAGGTCATCAATACCTCATCATCAGATCGAATACACAAATCCCACTCTCCCTCCCAAACAATGAAGTAGTCAGTTTTATAATCCTTTCTTATAATTTTTTGTTTATATTAAAACCTGTTGAAGTTAAAAAATAATTTTTAAGAATCTTTAAATCGTTCTTAATTAAAAGGAGAATTTCGCGGGTTAGGCTAGGTAAGTATTCTAAATAACTGAATTCTTAGTTTTCTATTTGACTTGTTAACCTCTCTGCAGGGTCTTTTTTTATGAAAGTGGGTCTTAAAAGTATTTTTGCAGGGGGCGAGTGTGGAAGGGGTGAAAGTGGAAGGGGCGATAGTGGACGGGGCCAAAGTGGAAGGGGCCAACTTCACGGGGCCAAATTGGGGTAAACCCAGAAAATATCTGGCAAAATTTATAAGCGTGGTAGAGGGGACCAAAATAAGCATTTTCCGTCATAGAATGTGTGTCCGGAAATGACGCGTTTAAGCGCGGCAGTCGATGACGTCTGGTAGTAAAGGCGTCATTTCCCCGCTTAAGCCTTCATTTCCGGAAACACATTCTATGACGGAAAATGCCTATGTTGGTCCCCTCTACCACCCTTTAAAATTTTGCCAGATATTTTCCGAGCACCTTGTATGGAAATTGTGAACTATATTATATGAAAACCGCGTTATGCGAGCTTAGAATTAATACAATTAGATTAAATCGTATTGCGTTATTTAGAAACCGCGTTATATGGACAATTTTGCGCCGCAATTGGATAAACAAAGTCATGCAAACACACCACTGCCGATAAAATCGTCTAGCTGCTTGTGCCATCTATTGTTCATGGTTTCTGAACTTACAGGCGTGTACGTGCACGGAAAAAAAATTTTAAAAAAAACCAGGGGAATTCTCCATTTTTTGACCATAAAAGTGTAATAGAAAAATTCATGCTTTAGGGAGATTGCTTACAATTAAGCTGTACACAGTAATATCTAAACCATAAAAGTATCTTTAAGGAGGACTGTCGCATTTATGTTCTGCGTTTTGAGAAAGCGCGTTTTATAAGGGTTGACTGCATAAACATTTATAAAATTATAAAAACAAAAATTTAAAAATTTAATATCGCTTATGGAGTCAGCAATTTGTGAACATATTTATTGATCAGAAGACATAGAGGATGTTATAACAATCACATAGAAGCGATTATTCTGGCTGGTATACAGACAAGGAAACTTCACGAACCTTACCTCACAGATTCACACCAGATTGAAATATGTTACTCATTTAAAGCTACTATTGATGCTTGCAAAACAAGAAATCACGAAATTTTGTTTTTTTCACAATAAACCGCGAAAACGAAAAAAAAAAATGTGAGCACACTTAGCCACCCAAAGACTCCATTGTTAAAACGATAGTTGAAGCGAAGTGCGTATATGTGTGGGTGAGTGTGTGTGTGTTTGTGAGTGTGTGTACAAACGCGCTTGAGGGAACTTCTTTCTTCCACTTCTCAACAAAACGCACGAATCCATTTCACCTGAAAGCAATGTATCTACGAAGGAGCAGCAGACGGCTATTGAATGGATTCCCAAGTTACTAAATAAACTTATTTTTTAAAAATAGATTATTAAAATTAGCTAATTGCCATCCAGTAAAAAAATCTGTGTAATAGTTAATAATCATTTCCGTAATTTATTATTTCATTTTATTAATTAATTCGGTAATCTTCGTAAATTTTCCGAGGCTGACGTCATGTATTTGCAAGTGAAACGTTGCTTTGATGAGATAGTACGTATCGCGGTGCTTCTTGGTCCTCACTTCCGCTATCGCCGCCGCGCAAAGCCATCGCTTCCAAGGTGAGTAAACTACAATGCCAGAACTACAGTTTCCATAGCTCCTTAGCTATAGTTTAATTGTCAGCACTAATTCTAAATGCATTGGGATGCAAAACCTAAGTATCAAATATGTATTCAACTCAAAAAAACTTAATTCCATTATTTTAATAACTGCACAGCAGTACTGGTCTCTATGAGTGTGTATTGACTATTAACCATACAAGAAATTCCGATATTGCCTGAATTAGTTCTTTAAGTGAGTACTAAGCTGCCATTTATTTAAACTACAGTCAAATTGGGGTATAGTGAGTACGGCTATAATGTACACATACTTGAATTTGAATTATTTTTAACCGACGTCAAAAAAGGAGGTTATCAATTCTACTCGTATGTATGTAATACTGTTGGAATTGCACAATATTCGTAAATGGTAGTCTATGCGGGCCTCTAAACAGGTATGCCAAATTTCATAAGTGTGTGTATGTAAGTATGTTTGTCCAAGTATTTCTCAGAAACTAGAAATCGAATTGAAATTGGGTTAAGTATTTTTCATCAAAATCGGTTCAGTAGCTTTCAAGATATAGACTGTTAAGTGTGTACCAATCACTCAAGGTCAAGTTGAGATGGTCAGGTTGGCTAAGGTTTCTAACACATTTGAATTGCACTGAAGCACACTGAACTGACTCTTTCTCGCCCATTTTCTCAAAATCTTTCAAAGGGAAGGGTGTGATGAAAAATTGTTTTTAGACTAATGTGGTGTTGGTCTATAAGGTATCAATTGGGAAATTTTTCTCTATCTTTAATAATTTTCAAGTTAGCAAATGGATGATCTTGAATTTGGTGGTCAAGGTCAAATTTGAGTGCGCCAATGAACCCCCCCCCCCTATTACCTATAAACCACACTCATCAGATCTCGCCTACCTAGCAGCTTTGAGATACTTGCCATGTTACGAGAATTTTTGGACACCTTGTATATTTTTAAGTAATCATCACCGCTATAACGAGCAGGTTCTCGGATATTACAAGGAAATTTCTTATAACGATCTTTGAGCTTTATCTAAAATTCTAATTTTTTATATATGATCTTACATGTCAATATCTGAAACTCAAAACTCAAACCCAGTGTTGACAATGTCTGAAATTCAAACTCTGTAGACTTATCAGTTACTTACAGGGTGCGTTCACAAAGTTTCAAGATTGGTTTTATTCTGAGTTAGGGGAGGGCACGCAGACCAGTTCCACCGACCAGGGTGAAGTAGTGGGGAGTGTCAGCTAACCGATAGCACCAGCGGCAGTTACTTCCGAGACGCTGGATTGAGCAGATCGCTAGTGGCGTGAGTACGTGTCAGTGACCCCCGTCGAAAACTCGGAGAGTGCGTCGAAAATGCTCCGGCGTTTGAAGGATCGAGTCCGCCATGTCCGCCAAGGAGATCAAAGACAATTGGGTTCTTCACCACGACAATGCGCCCTCTCACACGTCGCTCGCCTTCGGCGAAGTTTTGTCCAAGTTCAACGTGGCAACACTGCCCCAGCCACTCTACAGCCCCGACCTAGCTCCCAGCGACTTCTTTCTGTTCCCCCGAATTAAAGGAAGCGATTCGACAGGATTCCTATGGTCCAGGCAGCTTCGACGAGGTCCTTTGACAGCCTTCCGTGCGAAGAGTTCCAGGGAGCCTATGGACAATGGAAAAACGCTGGCAGCGTTGTGTTGATGCCCAAGGGTCATATTTCGAAGACTTTTAGTTCGCTATACAATAATGTTTAATAAATTTTCTGTTCTGAGACCAGTCTTGAAACTTTGTGAACGCACCCTGTATTTCTAGGGAACTGAGAGAAATACAGAGATTTTGAAAGAGATAAATACCCTAACATATAAGAAATTTATGTGACATTATAATTAACACTTAAGTGACAATTTTTTTTTAACTTTTTGGTATAATACTCACATACAATTGTAAAATTGTACTTTAAAAATTATACTTTTTTGCACTTGTTTTCATAAAAATGAAATTTAGCAAATTAGTTTAACAATTTAACTGCATTCCACGGTTCAAACGAGTATAATTCGTCGGTTTCCATCGTGGTCGTTAAAATCCGACTTTGACTCTTTGTTGTTGTTCGTATTCGAAATGGTTATGTTCTTACAGAAATGAGGTATATTTAACATTAATTTAAAATTCTTGTCTGTTCTAATTTAGATACATCACACCTAAATACGTGAATAAGAACACCAAACGGTTTGTTTAAACTGACGGCATGGCAAATATCATTAATTTTACTAAATTCAGAATTAAAGCGAATTTGCACATGTCAACTAATGATTTTACCCAGTAAAAAATAAGGACGATTTTCTTTAAATTGCCTATAATCTGTGGCCACCTTCAATTTTTTTGTGCTGAGCCTTTGTTGAAGGGAAATAAATTATTTGCGAGCAGTTCTCCATTGACGACAATGACAATGTATACAACAAACTTTCAGACACCACTATTAAAATCTAGATTTAAATCTTTACGGATATGTAAAATACACTGTTGGAAAAAAGAGACTTCATTGTTACTATATTTTCAGTCAGATTACTGATGCCTGTTAGAACAGTCCTGCGAGAGGGTTTAAAATCGTGTTCCCTTGTTATCGAATAGGGTGCCGTGCTTTTCTGCCCCATGAATTTTTCTTAAATTTCTCTTCATGAACCTGAAAACTGCATCAATTCAATTCATCTTGATTATCAAATTAATTAATTAAATAGAAATAAAACGACAAAATCAAATTAATATAATTAAAATAATTAACGTGATAGACACATTTTATTATTCTTACTAAATCCTAACAAATTCCAATTTTATCCACATAGATCGGTAAGATTTTATATTAAATTATCTCCAGAGTTTCTCATTTACAAAAGAAGAGTAAATTTGCAAATCTGCTTTTCTTTAGTGCTGCTTGATTAACTGAATCCAGTTTAATTCGAGGCTAAGTTAGGCTGATAGATAAAATTTGTTTGCGGTTTGTTTCTTATCTAATCAATGAATCCCTGCAATGCATTTTTTAAAATCTTTTTATTTAAAATTAGAGAAGGTGAAAAAAATTCAAAAACGGTTACAACATCTAAGCGTCTTTCTGATTAATTATTATCTATATGATTTTATGTCGGCTGTGAAGATATAATATGGATATATGGAAAAAATTCTCCAAAAAATCTTCAAAATTGACAAATGCTAAAATATTTATGAGAAATGCCAGGTAATTTCCGTGCAGGTTTGATTGATAGTAAAATGCCACTTAAATGAAACTACCGATCGTAATTATCTACAATTCTTGTTTTTGCTCGTACATTTTTTATGTGACTTTTTTGCATAATAGTACAGGGTGCGGCAGGTATTTGAGAACAAAACGACTCCGCAGGTAAAAGGAACAGACACTTAAGATACCACAGATATTTTAATACAATTTACATTTTTGTAATTTACATTTTTGTAATTTTGATATTTACAAAATACATATTGTTATTCAATAAAACCATCGTTCGCCGCAATGACAGCCTCCACACGCTGTCGGAACTGCTGGCAGGCAGCAATGAGGTGGGTCTTCTGGATTTCTGCCATTGCCCCCACAATAGCTGGCCTGAGAGCTTCAAAAGTATTGTGAGGATGCTTGTTGGACTCCCTCTCAACGATAACCCTATAAACATTTTTAATCTGCTCCTTCTTTTTGAATAACCCTATATACAGCAGAATAAAAATTTGAAAGCATTTTTGAAGATACAATGTTGAAATAAATTAACCATTTCTTTAGATTTGACAAATGCCGCTAAGCAGTAACAAAGAAGTTATTAAGCAATGTTATTAAAATATTTGAACAGTGTCATTAAAATTTTCCTTTTTATGTTGTCATCTATGTTGTTGTATTTATCTTTCATCTTCAAACATCGTAAATTAATGAATTACTCGAGTAAATAATCTTTTAAAATAAAAATAAAAAAAATCCAATGCTAAACTAGTACGGGGACGATCGATATAGTTGAAAGACTCATTCATTCTTGTTAGAAGAGTATCGATCACACAAAAGGATTCTATAATATAACATATTTTCAATGGATAAAAACCATTAAAGCAAACTTATCTGAAAATAGTATTCGTAAACTTTCGTTAATAAAATAAAAATATTTCGTTACTTAATATTAATGATATCTATGAAATTGTGCGCTAAGTATTGTTTCAATATTGAAAAAATTCATAAAAAATATGAAATAACCACTGAATTAAATGGAATACAGTTAACTGATATGAAACGGAAATTATACTGAAAGCCAATTGTATGTTGATATAGAAAATTAACCTGGCCAACTGTTCGAGTGGTTCGCCATCCGTTTGTTGGATAGTAAACATTGAGAGCATCCCCTCACCCACACACAAACAACACATTCACACACACACACACACAGGCTTACACAAACAACTTTGAGGCCGAGGACTGAAGCAGAGGGTTCCAGTGTACCACACATGAGAAATGAAGAGATTAGTCACTGATGATAGCTTGGCTTTTATCTGTTAAAATACACAATGAAATGGAAATGCGCCTACATTGAAAAATCTGCCGATTAGCCAGACTGTTAACATTGAAAAAAAAAAGTTTTGGGAACATTGGTCCTAATCAAAAGTTTTTGAAATTAATTTCATCATATACGATGAATGAAAGTAATCAAGGATTAATTAGGGTCTGAAATTAGGATTAATATTAATCAGAAGGATTACTTTTGGTCTGAATAGACAAGGGATGAATTCTTAAAAGAGGGCCATCGTATATTATTTTTACACGGTTACTAACCGTAAATATCTTGTCAGTTAAATATTTTAGCCTTATCTGTTCTAAACTGTGTATAATTTTCTAAACAGAAGAAAAGTAGATTTTTTTTTATTTCATTAGATTAATAAGACAGTTTACGATTTCTGACTAAAGGTTTATTCTCATGATTGCTATCGGACTTCATTACTGATAAATCAATGCCTTATTCTGGTATTCATCAGTGCCTTGACTCTACTTTTATAAAGTTAATTATCCTGTGGAACTGTGTCATTTCGAATACCTTCTCCACTGATAATTTCGCCTTAATGTAACTTTTCAATTATGTAACTTCTCAATGTAACTTTTTCGTAATAAACAGAGCGAATTATAATGCAATTATTTTTTAAATTTTTACTGGATTTTACTGTGAAGAAGGAAAACTTATCCCAATAAATTTAAAATCTTGATACGAGGTCTGTTCAAAAAATACGTAGACTGTTTGAATTGCGCGGGCCCTGTTGGTCCCAATCAAAATCGCTTGGCGTCGCCATCTTCTGACAGATCCGCTGATTGCAAGGCAGTTTTTTGATTGCAAATATCAGTATTGGTTGATTAGCTACGCGGTTGTTTGTGAAGTGTGTTTTTTTTCGTTTGGCGGATTTTTAGAATGAGTGACTTGAACGAGCAAAGAGTTGCTGTGAAATTTTGTGTTAAACTCGGAAAAACTGCCACTGGACGAGTGGAAAAGGCCAGAAATGTGGACGAGAGGTGACTGGTTGTTTCATCACGACAACGCTCCAGCCCATTCAGCCCTCAGAACTCGAGAGTTTTTGGCCAAACACTCGATCACTGTTCTTCCTCACCCACCCTACTCACCTGACCTCGCCCCTTGTGACTTCTTCTTGTTTCCCAAACTCAAAAGACCTTTGAAAGGAAGGAGATTTGAGACGATTCCCGACATAAAGGCAAATGCGACGAAGGCGCTGAAGGACATCACAAAAGAAGCGTTCCAGGACTGTTTCCAAAAATGGAAACACCGTTGGGATAAGTGTGTGCGTCGGGGAGGAGAGTACTTTGAAGGGGACCCAGATGTGTAACTTCTGAATAAAGTATATTTTGTTTTATGACGTCAGTCTACGTATTTTTTGAACAGACCTCGTATTTTCCTTCTTGAAACCACTCTAGCATTCGCGACCCCTTTTTTGTTGAAAGGTTATGGCTTATTACAGCTACGACCTCATTCTATCATGAATTCTGCACAAATCTGAAAAACTGGCATTAATATGCCCATAATTGGACGCTTCTCTGCAAAAGTCCAGTTTTGATGTTATCAACACAACTCTGCATTAAGCAATTTCACGAATTCAAATAACTGTCAAAAATACAGACGCATGATTCGAAACAGATTATATCTTATTTCGGCATCATTGCAATTCAAGGTATATACAAAAGCAAATGATTGGAATTGCTCTTAAAACGCCCGAAAAGTAGCAGTTTCAAATGCGCGCCCGGTATTTAGTCTAAAATCGCCGCGTATTGCTACCAAATTATGTTGATGCACGGCACGGAAAGGAAGTTATTTAGTTATAGTTTTTAAAAGTAGCAAGTAAATAAACTCGATATTTGATTAGAATGCTTAATTAATGCTGTATTTCAAAAACGTATTTGTATTTTCCATTTAAGATTGTGTAATTAAAAACGCTATAGCATCTAATCGATTGTCGCAAATTTATTTAACAATTCCGCCAAGAAATCCTAAATATCAAAAACATCAAATATGAAAGTTAGCACTTGTTTTCACCGAAAAAAAATCCACGGATCGTTAAATTATTATGAAAACAAAAGCAGAACTGTACTAAATTATTTTATTTCGCTTTCCAACGTCCGAAATTATTGCAGTTATACATCCTCATAGATGAAACATATTAGAAACTGTAATGAATATAATAAAACAAACTATACTCTATCCAACGAAAGTTTGAATGGGCGCGTCCAATTAAAGGGCAAATGACACCAAACTGGAAATTGATTTCATATAGTTTTGAATATTTTCCTGATACTAAATATCAATTTTATTATTTTTTTACTTTCTTTTTTAATAAAGAAATCATAATTTAAAGGCCACTTCCGGTAATATAAATTCATTTTGAATTTTGCCAAAAACTCCCGCAATAACGTTGCTTATGACGTCAGGTTTGGTAACCGAGGCCGACGAGATTTACAGGCCGTGACGCGATTCACAGGCCACAGGCAACACCTCCTAGAAAGAAAGCCTATGCACTGAAAATTCATACATTGTTACGTGGTTATAAGAAGTCATAATTTAGGGCTTGTTATTGGTAGAAATACGATTAACAATGCCTTTTGATGATGATGTAACAATGCATGAATTTTCAGTGCATAGGCTTTCTTTTTAGGAGGTGTTGCCACAGGCCCGAGAGATTTACAGGGGCTATTAATCTCGTCGGCCTCGGCTTATCAAAGTTGAAGTCACACGCAACTAACGTTTTTGAATGAAGGGGGCCCCCATTTCGCTTATTTGTTGCCTCTTTCTGAAAAAATTTGTTACTTTTTCCATAAAAACTTATTTTCTTTTTTTTTTATGTTACATTCTTTCTGATTCTTTATTATCTCGATAGCGATATGTTTGGTGTCATTTGCCTTTTAAATTTCTAATTTCAATTGTTAGACATTGTTAATTTTATTTTGCAACAATGCCTAAACAATTGGACGGCAGAAATTTAACTAGACACGCCCTGACAGAGTATAAGCTTTTCTTCTATAAAGATACATTGTTGGGTCTTGTATTGCCGTAACCATCGAGAGAGAAGGCCTCCGCAATGAAACGTAATACCGGGTGGGCAAGAAATAACGTGAGGTGTTCAGAGCTCGCTAGCGGGAATTCTATTAGGCCAAATGCAGTCCATTTTGGTGTATATACTTAGTGGAACAGGCAGTTTTGATTTATGCAAAAAAAAATAGTATCAAAAGTCGCCATAGGGGGCGCTTATTTCAAGAAAACAATGAATACCTAATTGTCAAATGAACAAATACCGTACAAACCAACTTTACTAACAACAATAAACAATGTTTTATTTTTAATTACAAATGTGTTTCAATATGACCACCAGTGTGCTGTTCTAATAGCTGTATGCGGTACACGACATTTTCTACGGCAGCTCGCAGCATATCTGCATCAATTAGTCTGATATGTAACGTTATTTGATCCTTTAAGGTTGAGAGGCTTTTCAAATATCCCCATAACCAAAAATCACAAGGGTTGAGATCAGGCGACCTGGGTGGCCATACCAAGGGAAATGCACGACTAATTATTCTGTTGTCTGAAAAACGTTCTCGCAAGATCTGCTGCACCTGACATCCGATGTGCGGTGGCGCACCATCCTGCATAAAAATGGTAGAATCCAGACAACCCTTTTCCTGAAATCGTGGTATCACAAAATTCTCAAGCTTATCGGCCTACCTGGCAGAATTGACGGAACAAGTCACCGGTCCACGGGGACGAATTTCTTCAAAAAAGTACGGGCCGATGATGAAAGAAGCAGTAAGGCCGCACCATACTGTTAGTTTCGGTGAATGCATAGGAGTTGGCAGACACACTTGTGGATTTGATGCAGCCCAAATACGGCAGTTGTGGGTATTGATATCACCATTCAAATAAAAATGTGCCTCATCACTCCATAAAATTTGCCATGGCCATGCATCATCCACTTCCATACGTGCTAAAAATCTCAACGAAAAGTCAGTTCGGGTACGTTCATCTCCAGGAAGCAATTGTTGAACAGGTGTGGTGAGTTTATAGGGATAAAATGTCAATATCTTATGCAATATTTTCCTCACCGTCGAATATGGGATATCTGTTTGGCGTGCTATTGCGTGTGCACTGCTGGTACCCTGCACAGTAGTCATCTCCTGTTCCACAACAGCAGTTGCAACTTCTTCAACGTGTTGCTGCCTGATTCGTTTGCGTCCCGGCCTGGTTGCACTCCTAGAGTTCCGGTAGATTCAAATCGTTCAATCATTTTCCGTAAGTTAGTTATGCTCATCGGTCCTCTTCGTAACGTTTTCAATCGCCGGAATTCACGAAGGGCAGCACTTGCATTGTCGCTCTTCTGATAAAACAACTTGACTAATAACGCCCGGTCAGGCAGAGTAAGCGTCATCGCCAGGCCATTCGTTCGTGAATGATGGGAAATCATAGCCTTGCCTTTTATTGTCATGATTGCTCAATACGGAACGCGCTTATGCAAATGAAATCATTGTTTTCTTGAAATAAGCGCCCCCTATGGCGACTTTTGGTACTTTTTTTTTTTTGCAGAAATCGAAACTGCATGTTCCATTAAGTATATACACCAAAATGTACTGCATTTGGCCTAATAGAATTCCCGCTAGCGAGCTCTGAACACCTCACGTTATTTCTTGCCCACCCGGTACATTGTTACATCAACATAGATAGCGCAAATTTAGGGCTTATTGTTGGTAGGAATACGAATAACAATGCCGTATCTATGTTGATGTAACAACGTATTACATTTCATTGCGGAGGCTTTCTTTGTCGGTAGTTACGGTAATTATTACCAGTAATAATTAAAAAATGAAGTGACACAAAAGCAATACAGGGTGTCTCAGAAAAATGTACTAACACTTTGTTTTTTTAGGTTTTTAGGTGGAACTAATTTAACAGCATGGCAGGAGATCAACTTAGCTTTGAAGAGAGAAAATTTGTCCTTAAATGATATTGGAAGACCGAAAACGCCACGGAAGTGCAAAGACGGTTCAGAAGGGGTAGCATTGAATATCCTGCGCATTCCCCAGATCTCACGCCAATGGACTTCTTTTTATGGAGATACCTCAAGGACAGAATTTATCGCACAAAACCAATAACAATTGATGCATTGAAATTGGAAATTGAAAGACAATGTCGCGATATTCCAAATGAACTGTTTCGTGACGTTTGCGAATCCATTGGTGCGCGTTATCAGCTTTGTCTAGACAATGACGGTCACTAATTTGCACATTTGCGAGCATGATTCTTTAATTACATTTGTCTTCTTTAATTCAAGCCTTCAAACTTGTCTCTATGTTCATAAATAATGTTTTTATAGTCATTCAAAGCGTTAGTACATTTTTTGTGACACCTTGTATTTAAAGGAACAAATTTAACGACCATTAAATTTATTCCCCGTATTTGTGCCTCTTTTCTTTCATGTCCGTATTGGTTAATTCTGTGCAAATACTCTAATTATATCTTCTAAAGCACAGTGAAAGAATGTGCATCTGTTGATACTTTAAAAAAACAAAGGCTACGGAGAAGCTCGCTCTAAAGTAAGCAACTCTAACTCACTATGTTTTGAGAAATGACCGAAAATACTATAATCAACCAGAAAAATATGACAATAAGTTCCAGAAAAAAACCCTGTTTATTGAGATAACCCAAACAGGCTAACCCGATGACCTAACAAACTAGTGAAGAACCGGTAACCTAGGAAAGAACTTTCGACTTCAACAAAACAGAGTAAAGCTAATTTGGGTTAACCCACAGCATACAAGTTTAAACTCGTTTCAACTTCTAAATCATTAAATGCTCTTAACTTTATTTCATGCATAGAAAAAAATCTCTTTTCATAAGCTCTGAAATTACAAAAAAAACTTTCATTGGTATTTTTATTGGATTTTTTAGAAGTCTCTCAACATAACCGACATTTCGTTTTTATTTAAGCTATAAAATGGTTAAGGGATTAGAACGTGCGTTTCTTGAACTTCAATGTTATCCCAGGGATAGAAAATATTGCCCCACCGGCTTCAACAAAACCCTTTAAGAATTTTTACAGAGGCCATAAAAATATTACCGCCACCCAATAATTTAATAATGTCTCCGAATGTAGCCTCCGGATGGACTCACCTTTCAATTCCATCACCAAAGATACGAAAATGATTGGTGAGGGTTGATAGATGGAAGAGGGGGTAGAGACAGTTTTTGGGAAGTGTCTTTAATCAACAGGCAAATGGCACATTCAAAGCCCCATCTGAAAGAGAACTCGGTGGTACTAATTCGATCTAAATGCAAATACTGCTGTTTCGATCAAAAGGAATAAGCGATTAAACGAAAGGGGATTAGTTCTCCAATTGGACGAGGTCAATCTCCAAATCGTTACTTGCTATAAATATTTAAGGGGTTCCATTGTCAGGGATTTGAGCGGAACAAGCCATTTAGCTTCATCTTACATTGGATTAAAGGCGAAGAACTGTTTCCAAACCGCACTCATTAAATGGGCATTCAATGAGAGCTTTTCCTCCCCTTCTCGCCTTTTGCTGCCTTTTAATTGTCTCCTTTGTATCCCTAAGGGTGTTTTTTATCATTTCCTCTAACTTCATTTTCGTGTCATGGAGAAAAAGGTCCTGAAGCGACCCTTGAGTCTTTTCATTTCTCTTGAGCTTCTTTATTTACCCATGGAAATTTTAAAAAAATCATTAAAAACAAAGCATATGTTTGCGATGTGTTCAAAAACAACCCGTAACAATATTTAATTATTATACTTATGTCAATGCTATATCCAGCTATCTCCAAAAAGTGATTTTCTAGCAGAGGATCTTGAAGGTTCTGGCTTATGAGCAATTCAGTAGTCTTTAATTATAAACGCGAAAAAAAGTTAATATGACGGGATACCAGAAAATAACGCCATTTATTTTTTAACGGAGGAAATATAATCGCTGTGTAAAAGTTAACACAGCCAAAAAGAAGACTGAGTACATGCACAGACATTGCATAACAAGAATTGTTCCTGCACACGCGCATTATGTGGTACCAGTCGTTTTACAAATGGCCACCGCTAATCACATCGTGTACAGTGGAAGAACAGCAAGTTGTTATAAAGTTTAGAAAAGTTAAGAAACCCGCTGAAATTCGTGGTGAAATGGTAGAAGTTTACGATGCCGACTGTCTGGACTATTCCACTGTGTGTAAAATGTTTCTGGGAAGAAGAGTTAGCCTTGCCGATAAACAGCGCTATGGGCGGCCTGCGTCAGCGCAACATCAGCCATTATCGTGGACATCAACAACACAATCAGAGAAAACCGTCGTATTTCCTTTAAAGAAGTGAGTACGAGGTCTGGCTATTAAATAACGAGACTGCGCGCTTAGAAGACGCCGTAGAGGGGTAGTAGCGGAAACGAATCCAGCCTGGGATAACCGGAAGTGTCTACTATTCCAGTATGAAAACACGTTTTTATCGCTATAATAGTATTTTCTCTATAGAGGTTAGAAACGAACGTGATTTGTTCTCGTGCCGATAACAATGTGTGACGAAAAACACGAGCAACGGATCAATGTGAAATTTCTCGTTAAATTAAAAAAAAAATCCGACTGAGGGCTATAAGCTGTTGAAAGAGGCCTATGGTGAGAATTCTCTATCTCGTGCGCGTGTTTTCGAATGGCATAAACGGTTTTCTGAAGGCCGAGACAGCACCGAAGATGACCAACGTCCAGGTCGACCTGTCTCTGTTTCAACTCCGCAAACAGTGACCAAAATCAATGAAACTGTGCGCGGAGATCGTCGTATGAGCATTCGGATGATTGCTGAGACTTTAAACGCCGATAAAGAAACTGTCAGAACAGTTTTACATGATGAGTTGAACATGAAGAAAGTTTGTGCGAAGTTGGTCCCAAAAAATTTGACCCCTGACCAAAAGCTCACCCGTCAACAGATCTGCTCAGAGTTTCTTGAGAGGTTAGATGAAGAGCCTGAATTGATGGAAAACATCATCACTTGCGATGAAACATGGATATTCCAATACGATGTTGAAACTAAGCGGCAATCCATGCACTGGAAAACTCCTGCATCACCAAGAATGAAAAAAGCAAGGATGTTGAAATCAAAATTTAAAGCCATGCTGATCGGTTTTTTTTCGACATTAACGGCATCGTGATGACTGAATGGGTTCCACAGGGTCAAACTGTAAATCAAACTTACTATCTGAAAGTTTTGGCAACACTGCAAGAGCGAGTTCGTAAGAAACGGCCGGAGTTATGGAAAAACAAGTCGTGGATCTTGCACCAGGACAATGCACCTGCCCCTAACGCTCTGTCTGTGAAGCGTTATTTAGCCGCTAAAGGCACTCCAGTGCTCGAACACGCGCCGTACTCGCTTGATTTAGTACCCTGTGACTTTTTCCTGTTTCCGAAAATCAAGTCTGCCTTAAAAGGAACCCGGTTCGAGTTGATGGAAGAAACGAAAATCGGCGGAGCTCCTAAAATGCTCTTACAAAAGAAGACTTCCAGCATTGCTTTGACCAATGGAAAAAACGAATAGAACGGTGTGTGGCAAGGGGAGGGGAGTACATTGAAGGGGAGCATTCGATTGTACAATAATTTTTAAAATAAAATTCTTTTTCATAAGCAGTCTCGTTATTTAATAGCCAGACCTCGTAAAACGTTTCACATATTTTTGGATACCGCAAAGTCTGTTCTCGTTGGATTCTAAAAAGACTGACACCAGAACAGACCGGCAACAGTATGGCGTGCAAGTCTACAACATCTGCAGCGGAACCACTAGGATGAGAATGCGTTTCTGAATGGCATTGTCACAGGAGATGAGTCCTGAATCTTGTACTTCACACCTGAGCCTAAAACTGAAACATCCATATTCTCTGGTTCGAAAAAAATTCAGAGTTTCTCCTTCACCTCGGAAGATTATGCTTATAGTTTTTTGGAATATGCCAGGTATCTTACTCGCAGAGTTCCTGCCTCGTGGGTCAACCGTCAACGCCGCTATCTATTGTGAAACGTTGACTAAACTGCGCCGTGCTATTCGGGATAAGCGACCAGAAAGAGGAAACGATGTTCGACTCTTTCGTGACAACGCACTTCCGATTATGGCCAACGTCATCAAAGCAATAATGGTCCATTTCGGCTGGGATGTTTTGGACCAATCAGCCTATAGTCCGACTTAGCGCCCTCGCACTACCACTTCTTTGGTCCCCTGACGAGATTTCTGTGTGGTCAGAGATTTGAGATTGACAAGGAATTCAGATCTGCCGTACGCCATTGACTGTATTCACAGCCGACGGAGTTTTATGAGCGGGGTATTCTGAAATTGGTGGGATAAATCGTCAAGGTGCCCATGTGGAAAAATAGATAAAGACGTGCAGTTTTATCTCTATGCTTGTAACTTTATTTGAAAAAAATAAATGGCTTACTTTCTGATACTTCCTCGTACTTAATTAATATACCACGTAAACTGTTGATATAAGACTGATGAAGAAACGCGCACCTCCTGTGGACGAGAGGTAAATTTCTTAATCATAAATACTGATTTGAGTTTATATTTTCTGATATCAGGTATGCTTGCATATTTACGTATGACGGGACGATATGATAATTTTAAAGTACACGTTTGCCGTTTTAAATGGCAACCATTTCTCTGAATAAATTCAAACATTTTTGAACAAGCCATTTTGCAAAGTACAGCGTAATTCATACTAGTATTAGGCAGTTAATGAGACATTTTTCTTTATATTTTAATTTATACTTTAATGCGGTTTATCTGGTTCAACTGTTATGTTTGTTCGCGTAAAAGTGGCATAATACCATAAAGTAGTCATGTGGTAGGTATTAATTTTTTCTCAGAAAAAAATCCAATGGAAGAAAAAAATGACAACTATTAAAATACTGAAATCATCTGCCGTAAATTCCCCCATAAACTGTGTTATCCCCTATATAGTAAAGTCCATGTTATTGAAGTAGTATAGTATAATAAAATCGTAATTGTTAAGGGATTCTTAATAAAGGAAGCAATGACTCTTTTCTCATTTCATTCAGTGTATAAAAAATCCAATTCTAGACTATTTCCATTTTAATTAATTAATTAATTAATTAAAGTTGATTTTTAATATTTTCAGTAATTAATTTGGAATTATAATTAGTAGCAATTTAATTAAATTGCCATCTCGTTTAAATTATATTTACTTTAGTTATGAATATCACAATGAATATTAAATATATGAGTTCCCTTAATTTACATACCAAGCTACAACTCTCTTTAATTAAAGATCAATTATCATTTTCTTTTTTTCTTCTTCTCAGATTTAAATGATTACACAACCACTGTTATTCTGCATTATTCTTTCATATTCACGCGTAAAATTATGCAATGACTTAAATTGAAGATAAGCTCCAATGCAAATATGGTAACTTTTTTAAAGGGAATCCTTCTATAATGTTAAGAAGGGCGGCCAGGAGATCATAAGCACCCCGTCAAGCTCTGAAATTTCCTCCGAAAATCTTAATTTCCTGCCCAAATAAACAATGAATTATAGCCCTACTTCCTCCAAGAGAAAATCCTAAAAAGGCTATTCATGTAATATAATTCAAGCTTTATCATTACAATCAATTAATATACTGTAATTAAAGACCTCGTTGTCAATATTGAACTATTATATAAGGGTCATATAAATGAAAGCGAAAATTTCTGTGGAGAAAAAAAAGACGACGTGTAGGATCGTAAGTTTTGTTTTCAACAATTGCAAAACCTCCCGTGCAAATTGAACAATAGGTTGCAAGTGTTGCCTCAAGTGAGAAAGAACGATAGCTTGCGCTTCGAAGCTCTGCGAGTGATCGCTTCGTCCAGCAACAAAATGGAGTCAACGAAACAGGAACAGAGAGCAGTAATTCGTTTTTTGACATGTGAAGGAGTTTTAGTTTCTGAAATTCATCGTCGTACGCAGAACGTCTATGGAAATGACTCCCTAACCTTCACTCGTGTTTGGGCATGGAGCAAGAGGTTTTCGGAGGGACGGTCATCATTGCAAGATGATCAACGATCTGGACAAGCAAACCGCACCATCACGGATGATTCTAAAGCCAAAATTGATGCTGTCTTAAAGGAAAACAGAAGAGTGACAATCGATGCCGTGGTTGCTAAAACTGGCCTTAGTCGTGTTCACTCCATTATCAGGAACCATCTGCACTACAGAAAAATCTGTGCACAATGGGTCTCGCATCATTTGACATCAGAACAACTTGGAGTTCGAATGGCCATGTCCCTGCAACATTTAACTCGCTATGAACAGGAAGGAGAGAGTTTTCTCGACAGAATCGTTACAGGGGATGAAACTTGGTGCTTTCATTTCCAGCCCGAAAGCAAACCTCAAAGTCGTCAATGGAAGCATTATGGGTCACTAACCCCGAAAAAATCAAAAGCAATCGCAAACAGCACGGGGAAGGTGATGTTGACCGTGTTTTTTGATCGCAAAGGCCCGATTTTACTGGATTTTCTTGAAAAAGGCACGAGAGTTAACGCAGCACGATATGGGGAAACATTGAAGGCATTGCGCGCGGCCATCAAATGCAAGCGTCTTGGACTTCTTACAGAAGGAGTGCTTCTTCTCCACGTCAACGCGCGTCCTCACACCTTGAAAGCAACGGTAGACCTCATCAAAAAGTTCAACTGGGAAGCAATGCAGCATCCACATTACAGCCCTGACTTATCCCCATGTGACTTTCACGTGTTTGGGGATCTCAAGAAACATCTGAAAGGTCGCAGGTTTCAGTCGGACGATGAAGTGAAGGAAGAGGTTTCGGAATGGTTCCACACGCAACCGGAAGACTTCTTCCATAAAGGAACTACACGTCTTGTTACACAGTGGGATAAATGCCTTAACGCATTTGGAGAGTAGTTTTAAATTCCTTGTATACACTTTGGATAAAATAAATAATTTTTGTTTTCATTTGTACGACCCTTATACATTAAACAGACATAATAATTTCATGTATTTATGCGTGTGTGTATGTAGTTCTCGATCACCTGAATGCCACCCGATCAGAACGTTGGGACCGTGCCGGGAATCATGATTTGCCGATTCAGGCTCTGGCTTTGGCGATTACCTGATTTAAATTCTTGCGATTTCTTTTTGTAGAGACACGTCAAGGATATTCCCCCATTACCACAACAAGTGGACGATTTGAAGGAACGCATCTCAGGTGCAGTGGTGCTGATAACCGAGAATATGTTGGGATGGGTCTGGAAAGAAATAGACTACCGTTTAGACATCTGCTGTTCTCCCGGACTGCTCATATCCAGCACTTGCAAAGACCATATGAAATTTATGAAGTTCTATCAATTCATATCAATATGTCTTTTGTATGTCAGTTCAATAAAAAATAAATCAGCTTTAGTTTTACACTCTGTATACATGGCTCATTACAAACGGACGTTTCTTTTATAGTGCTTCGATTTTTTTTGATAAAGACTGTATAATTTTATCATATAGTATTTTCGTTGCTATAATCAGCTATATTTAAAATTCTAAATATTAAAGCTCTAAAGACCGTGATTAAGATCCGACGCATGGGAAATTATAGTTTCTTTGGAATTGGAAATTGGTTCAGTTATTAGTTAAGGCAAAAAAACCTGCTACAAGTTAAAGAAAAAATATAAAGAGTGTTTCAAAATTCTGAAAAAATAACTGACTAGTGTTTAGTTTCAAACTCTATTAGTTTAGTCGATTTAAAATGTCAAAAAATTCTCTATAACAATCTAGTATCAGAATTTTGAAAAATAACATCTTCAGTTTGTCAATGCACACTCATGAAAACTTCGGAGCTATTAAACGAAATTCCATTCAACTCGATTAAATAAATTTATAATGAAATTCCTTTGCCAAATCCAATTGGTCAGTCACAGCTAATTGGATTAATTATGAATAACTAAGTGATATTCACTAGAATTTACAATTAATTAACAAATATTAAAGAAATATGGTATTCAAAGCTTTTTCCGAGAAAGTTTTCTATTTGAGTGGAAAATTAGTTTTGGAATTCGAGATCTGTAAAGACCGTGCGGTAGAGTAAGTTGCAGGTCATAAGTGGCTAAAACAAGACAGCAATCTTATTTACTAGCAGTCCTACTCCAATTCGAATTCTCATAAGAGTCTTCAGATTGGCCATCTGTGATCCAGAAATGAAATTTAGCATGGATCTGGAGAAAATGAAGACTACAAACTTTGGCTCAAATGTCTGGTTTATTGAAAGAATATAATTTAATCAGGCTAAGTAATTTTGCAAGAGTTCTTCACAAAAAAAATTCATCTTTTAGATTGCATTTTAATATTATTTATTTGCCTATATGATAAGAGGATTTTTAACGATCAAACTTTTCCCTTCATTAGCAAGCTGATTTCTTATTTGCTACCTTTTCCATCACTGTCAACGTGAGAATGCAAACTTTTATCGACATGTGGTGAATCAATGGAAACTCGATTTGGGTCTCTGTTGGTGGTTCTCTCGGC
This sequence comes from Rhysida immarginata, assembly GCA_023313115.1. Lineage (NCBI taxonomy): Eukaryota > Metazoa > Arthropoda > Chilopoda > Scolopendromorpha > Scolopendridae > Rhysida > Rhysida immarginata. Next base: position 1,680,890 of record JAHWFO010052524.1, on the reverse strand, counting down.
ATGCCTTTCATTGTCGTCAATGGAATAATAATCCCCTCGAGGTAAGAAATAAATTTTTAAAAAAATGCCCACATGATTTTCAGTTTACTTTTGCTTTTTTTTAATCCGGGATATTAACACCTTCAGAAAAAAATCAATTAGGAAGCTACTTTATTTGGCCGATGACGTTACGAACAAAAGCTTCTTAGTTCCCTCCACGTAAATGGGATAGCGTCCGCCCTCCCAAATATAGAGAATAAAAAAAGAGAGAGAGAGGTTTCTGTCGTCGGTTGTTTGCACCCACGTCTCTCCCACCCTTCCTGTCATCACTCGCCACCACCCTCACTTCTTTCAGGGCATTTATCTCATTTTAACGGGTTGAAAGCGCGAAAAAGGAATGTTTTGCCAATTAGGAGAGGGCGCCAAATGGGTAATAAAGTACGACAAATGGGCTTTGAACTGCGTAGATCGCATTCCCTCCGACATTACCATGAGTGTTCTGCTGAAAACGAAGCCGAGCGGTAAATAAGCTCATTTGGTAAACACGGTTTGCAGGGAACCCCCAACGCTGACTGTGTGGTTTCCACGGGGAACTTGATGGAGAAAAAAGTAAATTCAACGAAATAGACACGGATGTACGTGTAGAAGTGATGTAATAAGCGAGTTCGTTAGCTTATCATTGACTTATCTTAAGGATTGCTTCTTTAAGAAAGCGACAGCTTACCTTGAGAGAAGCTCATTTTGACTTGATAAGATTATCACCCATAAGAGGTTTCAGAAGCGTTTACACAGTGAATACTTATTTAAAGTTGTCAAACACTCATTAACAAACTGCAACTAATATCCAAAATATAGTTATAAATGTTTAAGATTGTTGATTGGATATTTTTTATTTTAGAGATGAAATCAATAAAGAATTTGATTGAAACTTCAAATTATATTTTATATATTATAATCCATTTTTAATGTTCCTTACAGATTTATATAAAATTAAACTATGCTGAATATAAATTGAAAGTAAACGGTTAAATCTCCTTTAATAATTGTTATGAAAATCCATTCTTCATCCTAATCTTGATCCTTCCAACAGTCAAACAAAAGAAAATTAAGAACTCTCCAAATTTCATCATAGCAATGCAAACAAGAATATCTTCAATTAACAATTACCGCGCCACCTAATCCCTACTTTACCCTTTCCCTCATCCTTTCACCTTAATTGATTTCCCACGCCTTCTTTATTACTTCATTTTCATTTTTTAATCTTCAGTCCTATCGAAACAAATTTTCTAAGATTTTAACTCCACTCACTATATTGTTAACAGAGGAAATTGTGATAATGTGCCCACCCCCCATTTTGTTATTTTGTAAAAAAGTTATGAGCTCTCCTATAACCGGGTACTATAGCGCAAAGAGTGTGGTATTTTGTTGGCATGAAGTACTATTTTTAAAATAAATAAAATACTCAAAATTTTTGAATAATCATATTTTCTTTCTGGTCAGTCTGAAAAGATTAGATGAGCTGAAATGAAGATATTATAGTACCCTGGGGCCCATTTTAAATGTACGGAAAGATATATACATCTAAACTCAAGAATAAAAAATAATAAAATCAACATTTGATAGTCAAAACATTGAAATTATTAATTAAAATTACTATTATTATCATCTAACAATGAAACTTAGGTAACTTGTCTCTGAACAAAATAAACATAATACATATTTCTGCAAAAATTAAATAAATAAATAAAAATTAACATATCACAATAATATAAGTTTCATTCATTAATTCTTACAGAAGGACACTCCGCGTTTGCATTAATTTTTTTTACCAGCAGAAATCACAGACATAATACGAGCACAATCATTCTGGTCCGGCACAATCACAATGAGCTTATACAGGGTTTTTTTGAATTGAGTACAGATTTTTTGGGAGATGATAGAAGAGGTCCTTAGAAGTATTTTTTGTCATATGAACATGGGGTCCCCGCAACTCCGTTTACTTACAATACTGCATTGAACAATCAAATGACACCGGGACGCAGTGTGCGTTGGTAGGCCTAGATTATTTTATTTTTAACAATTAACACAAGCAATCTACTGTATGACTTTTACAGTAATTGTTCGAAATGACCTCCATTTGCTTCATAGCACAATTCGCAACGCCTTATGGTGGATTGATGTACGCGTGGAAACAGTTGATTTGCACGGTCGCTGATGTCACCGCGACAACACGAGCCGCCAATTCTTCTTCGGTATCTACGGGTTCGAAGTACACCATTGATTTTATGCTTCCCCATAAAAAAAATCCATCGGTGTGAGATCTGGCGATCTCGGTGGCCAAGCAACTGGTCCGCCACGACCAATCCAACGACCAGCACGTGCACCTTGAAATTTCTTTGCAAAAAATTACTTTAAAAGTTATTACAGTAGATTGCTTGTGTTAATTGTTAAAAATAAAATAATCTAGGCCTACCAACGCACACTGCGTCCCGGTATCATTTGATTGTTCAATGCAGTATTGTAAGTAAACGGAACTGCGGGGACCCCATGTTCATATGACAAAAAATACTTCTAAGGACCTCTTCTATCATCTTCCAAAAAATCTGTACTCAATTCAAAAACACCCTGTATTTGCCACCTTTGGCATTGCACCCATTCTTCACTCCGGCTATCGTTTTCTTTTGCTCTCATCGCAGAAGATGCAATTAGCGTCCATTTTTCAGGTAGGCTGTTCAGGTTAAGGAAATCTTCTGTCCATTTTTGGAATCATTATCTTTAGGCACTAATTATCTTATTATTCCTCCTTTTCTTCCTCCCTCTGGTCGTAGCCGCTCTCTGGGCTCTAGTAGGACTGCTTCCCCCTCGTACACAGCCTCTAGCATGGACAGCACGGCCTCGGTTATGGCTACGACCGCATTCACCACCAAATAAAATGATGAAACCAAAACGTTGATTACAAATCATATCTTATATGGGCCATAAAACGAACCACAACAGGGGGCTGACTTATACGAAAAGCACAGGGTCTGCCAAACAACAATAACAGGGTCTAAAGAAAAAAGCTAAAGTGAGTTTACCTTCAATAAGTCAAACTCGGAAAATTATCAATTATATATTTCAACTATACTCCCTTTTAATAAAAAAAACTTTCGTCACTATCGTGCATTGATAGTACTGCTTTACCGACAGAAGAGTCAACAGGAAGCGATATCTCTACCTTAAATTTTGCAACTTTAGTTTTTGCTTTGTTAGATATTCTACCCACTTTCTAGATGGCATTCATAGTTGATTTATTGAGCTGGGGGACCCAATTTATCAGCAGGAGGCCACGATATCAACTTTTCCTCTAATTACTTAAAATTTGCTTCATATTTTTACCCTACATTCATAGATAATATAATAATCAAAATTGTATCAAATTAAAAATTTTAACAACATTGTAGCTGAGCGATATCTTAAACATGAAATACACTGCTTAACTCATTTTGATGGAATTCCAAGTTTCTTATGTCGAGAGTATCTTTACCGTTTTTGGTAAGACTTACAATAAGGAATTTTAATTCTAACAATTCAGAATACGAGTTAAAGCCGTCCTAATTAATAAAACCCTACTGCAGATTTTCATGAACCCTACTATCCAACTTCTGGATAAATCTGAGGTATACATTTTAATTCTCATCTAATTGAGAAAGTATCTAATTTTAATCAACATTTTTATATCCAGGGTCGAAATATTGCATGTGAACGTATGACGAGAGCTTCAGATGCTTTAGCAAACGTTAAGCAAAGCCCTACTAAAGCAGCCAATCGATCTTTTCATTAACGTTCGCTTCGACTTTGACCCGTGATCAACATTAGCAACAGATTAATTTGGAGGAACAAATTTTGTGGGAGCACCAAGGAATTGAGGATTTAAACCAAATTCAGTGGAGAAACTAGATGTTTACATAAAAAGAAACGAAATAGAAATTAGAGATGACTATAGGTTAAGCTGTAACCCCTAAATTACAATCCGGGTAAGAGAAAAAAAGAACAACACTTTTACACGAATGATGAAGTTGGTCGTCAAGGAAATGCACACTTGTACAAGTACCATGCTAAATTTTATGTGGAAAAGCATCTTTACCTTCTGCTTTTCTTAATCTGTTCTCATACACAGTTTCAGATGAATTTATATTTACACATAATGTATTTATTAATTTTTCTGTGGATGACTGTTGGGATAACATTATCAACCTGAAGATGTTTAAGTATAGGGCTGAGTATAAAATTTCCTACAGAGAAAATGGCTAATAAAATTTTTCCAAATAATCCATAGCACATAGTATTTTAATACTCACTGGAATGTGCAAAAACATGCTCAATTAATTTCGTGACTGTGTGATGACCACAGTGATTCGACTTGAAAATGTTCTGGGCATCGATGAGGTATCACAACGAGCCCAACACGCTCATGTAGAGAATTCAGATTAAAGTTTTGTTTCAGGAGAGCTTAATAATCTCTATATTAATCCTTGAGGGCCCAAGGAGGGTATAGAAAAGTAAGGGGAACTCTGAGTTCAAGGAAATTGTCCCCCATAAGAGGCTTAAAAAAGGGTGCTAAAATGTGGGAGTAAAATGTAGTTAAAGTGGGAGATAAAGAAAGGGTAAAAATGGGTAAATAACGGTATTTTTATCCTTTTTATTTATTTTTGACTCCTTTTATTCTCATAATTTAACTCCTACTTTTTTAATTTTATCGAACGTAGTATTTAGAAAACGGAAAACTATCTTCTTTCCTTTCTCATCATTTCTTATCGAATGACATATTACCCACCATATGCTGCCATTTGAAAGCGTTATAATTTCTAAAGACCATGTAAATGTTACTCCCGTAAATCCGACCCCACCGGTACAATCAAACTTCACTGTAATGCAGATCTTGTCTACAGGAATCTGCATACCGAATTTCATTCCTTTACATAACTATATAACATATTGACAAAATGGATCCCTCTAATTTCTACCATCCTAACTCCGACCCCGTCGGCTAATCAAAACCAAACTAAATAGTGAAGGTACACCTGCTACTTTCCGAATTTCAACCTTCTACGTCAAAGAAACGTAGAAAATACGAAGGAGAGAGACGGACACGGTAAAACCAAAAAAAGCCCCATGATTCCGCTATTTAGGAAACCAGAAAATGTAATGTAACTGCGAGTGGCCATCGTAATTTTTTTTCTAGAGATTGACATAGGGAATGTGTCATAAAGTTGAGGAATCATCTCGAAAAGGTTATACGCCTATAAGAAAAGTCTTTCATTCTGTTTAACCATACACCTTCCAACGAATATTGTAATACAAAGTATTATAGAATATTTGGTATATCGAAACTATTATAAACTATTTTCAGCCTTCCACATTTCGTGCGTCATCTGTAAATTTTATGAAATGTATCCAGGCTGATATGAAATAACGATTGGATTGGGCTTGTCACAAGGACAAAAAAGTTTCTATAAAAGTTAGTCAAAAATGCATCTTTAGGAGTTATGACGCATTTTTCCAGTTCCTGAATGATTAATATCGGATTCAGAAAAATGGAAGGCGATGAAAGGAAGATCTTTATTTCTATTTACAAAAGTTGTTGAAAATGTCCCCTGTTAAGAACCAGTCTCTCGGATATGTTGATGAATGCTATCAAAATTGTTCTTGATGAAAATAGGAAAGAAAATTCTATAGCCTGGATTCAAACAGAAACCTTCAACTAATTGCACTGATGCCCTAACCAATTGAGCCATTGTCTAACTGCTCTAACTAGCCCAAAGAACATGTTCGTAGATAGCATAATGCTTCCTGTTCTCAATTGATTAGAGCGTCAGCGCGATTAACTGAAGGTTCCTGGTACGAATCCAGGCTGTGAAATTTTCTTTTCTTTTTTCAGCAATAATTTAGACATCTGAAATATAGCGTGTAATAAATCTCATCAAACATCCATAAGTTATTCTTTAAAAGTGTTTTTAGCAAGACATTGAGGCTGCGGAAACATTGTCCGATACAGACGTTGAGCTAAACTCGAATTTTCATTCCCAAGCCCATAGTAAAACGAATATCAGCCATCTCTTATGTTTGATTAAAGATCACGTCAATGGTTTTTGAAATGAGCATGGATTAAGCTGAAAGATTAATTAAAAAAGCACAAATCCAAATACGATTCAGGTGATAATTAAATGTGTCGCCACTCCTAAAGGCACTTTTACGCGTTTCGGGTTTAAACCATCGTCACTATTGTACCGGTTTAATAAAAATCAAAACTAACGTTTATAAAAACGTCTTTCATCCAATCCCTGATTTTGACCAACTATTTCAGCAGCAGCCTGCCTAGAGCTTGGTCAGGTAGACTTGTTTAAAGATATGGCGCACTATGCTTCTTTAAGATTTCAAACGTAACAGCTAAATTGGGCCAGGTTTCGGAGAATACCTATGCAAGGCTTATACCCATTCAAAAAAGAATTGGAGAATTGGACTGTTTGGGATTTTCTTCAGAAGCAATGTATTGCGATTTGGGAAAACACCCTTTTGTAGACCACAAGAAAAGTAGAAGAACCTAAGGTTCGGTTTATGCACAGCGAGTTCTAAATTCCACAAGCGTTCAATGGAGGATTTGAAGTAAAAAAAAAAAAAGTCAAAATTTAATTTTAATTCAGAGGGGGAAAATTTCCAACCTTCTACCTCTCCGTTCCTTTTCTTATTTCCGCAGGATAACGAGCTAACTTTAATCGAGGATGGAATTTTTAATAAAAAAAAATGAATTCCATCCCCTGATGAATTTTTCAAGAACCGTTTCATTTATCGAAAAGCCCTCCGCCTCCTTCCCTCCGCCTATTTTTTGAAAGCGGAGGCCCTGTGAATGGGTCGGCGGGGCTTTTATGTCCACCGGCCCTCGGCTTTTACACGTGGCTTTCATTTGGCGTCGGTTGCGGTCGCAGCTTCTTCCCGTTTATCCATCTCCCCTTCCTACCACCCTGTACAACATTCACTCGTGGTCCCTGAAAGCAATAAGACCCCGTCAAGGCCCCTGTAAACGAATCCCTCAACCCCCACCACCGATTGCTACTTCACCTCCCCGTCCCTACTTAAGAATATTCTCTCTTTCTTTCGCCGCTGTTGATGTTCGACTATTTTTCATTTTCTGATCCACTGTTTGTGTTTGTGACAGCAGCCTGCCTTCGCCCTTACTTTTAATATTTCTTTCCTTAGCAATTCTCTGTCTATTTCTCTTTTTCCTTCTCCTACCAGCCCCACCGTTTCTACCCTCCCTTATTGCAATTGCTGCCTCCAGTCGAAATTTTCGTTTTGATGAAAACTAAAGGAATTGAAATGGATATAAAATGAAACTCATATAAGCAGCAGTGAGACACTCAAAGGAAAGCCTGCAATAAAAAAAGAAAATAAATATAATAAAAAAGTTTCCCATCAATGAGTAAAGAAAACAGCTTCTTTAAATTACTCTGATCTTAGAACGGGAAAAATAATAATAAAAAAAGAGAGAGAGAGAGAGAGGAGAGAAAATCATTAAAAAAATACCAAAAGAAAAAAAAAACTCTGATAAGAGTGAGTTTCTCCTCCATTCCCCATCCCTTTCCTTCTTTTTCCTTCCTTTTTCTTTTTCGACGAGTTCATTCCGAATGAATTACTCGGGATTTTTCTCCTCCATTAACATCCGGCCTTTAGAGAATTCAAATTATGTTCATTTGAAATTGTATTTTTTCCCTTACTTTTCTGCAACAAATTGATATTTCGAAATTTTTTCTTATCAAAAGTTGAAAACTTATGGAAAGGAATAGCCAGGAGAGAACAAAAGGAAGAAATAATAAATTAACTCAAACTTCGCCAATAAATTATTTCATCAAACCACAATTTATAGTGGAAATGCTGAAAAGCCGAGATTTTTCATTAAATTTAAAGCTCAGCAACTGAAATCAAACTCGACTATTAAAGGAATTTCCAATTTCAGTAATTCAAATTCCCACAACATAAATGAATATGCAAATTGCAATCAAGAAAAAAATTAAGTTCAGTTTGTCCTGAACATACGCTAGGAGATATTTTTAGAAAGATTTATATTTATTGCTTGCAAAAATTTGAATTGGAAATTATTTCTGTTCGGTTTTCTTCCTTCAGATCTTCAGTCGCCGCTTGTTATTTTTTCTGTTCATAAATTTCTACTACTCTTCCAAATTTTGTCTATATGAATCGTAACCTAATTTAATTTTCACAGTTTTTTCGACATTTACATTTAGGAGGTCCTGAAACAGTTACTCAAAATCTGGGATTGGATTGCGCTCGTCATAAGGACGAAAAAAGCATCCTTCAAGAATTACGACGTATTGAATGATTAATACTGGATTTAGATAAATGGAAAAAAACTTTATTTTTATTTCCAGAAGTTGCTGAAAATGCCCACTGTTAACTAAAACATACGCTTCCATCCGTCTAACTATCCATTAATATACAGTACAAAAGATTGACCCATTCAATGTGTAGTTGAAAACACAGGATTATTGATATAGTCAATAATTTTACAGGTTTTTATTAATCTATGCATCTAACATAGACTGTCAAACATGCTCAGATTCCTGGCATATTTTGTAAAATTTCGCATCTACTGATAATGCGTTCGCGTTCTGCTGTTACAATTTTATGCAAGATCCATTAGGATTTCAATTGTAACAGCAGAATTGCCTTGAAGGCCTTACCATGCGTACCTACAATAATTGGCGGGAGCTTAAGGTTATTCTATGAGATTTATCTGTAGTCTTGTTATATCTCGTTTAAGTTGGGTTCTTATTTCCTACAGCAGTAAACCTTTTCATTATGCTGCTCGATTAAGCTGCTTGTTGAACTCATTATTTAAAAAAGCAAAACTCCTAGCATGGAGTATTATCTTATTTTGAAAGTAGTTTTTCTTGGAAGGTAACTCTTGAAGGATGTGTTTTCGGACTAACGTTCATATATAATTCAATGTTTGCACGGGCGTAGCCAAGGGGGAAATGATATGTATACGGTGAAACATTGGAATATTGGTATTGGCTTTATTTAGCAAAGATGGAGTTTGTATTTGGTTCACTTTTCCACATACTTTTCTCAAATATGTATTTAAGTTCCCCTCTCTCCGCCCAAGTGGGTCTGCCCCTCCACCCAACATGAATCCTGGCTACGCCCATAAATGTTTACGATTATACATGGTGTTTGAGAACTCTGTGTACAAGGGATGTAAAGGACCTTACTTTGAATATACTGTATTTTGCCAATAAACAGGGGAAGGGGTCGCAAATGAATCCTTGATATATAAAAGTTTTTACAACATTCCTTATTTAATGGCTGTCAGAGACTTCCTCGTAATATTGTATCTCTCGTTAATGTATTTCAGAAAACGGAGAAATTAGAAAACTTGACACTGATGGTCACAACATTTTTAATAACCAAATACTACCGGTTCGTAAAATCACAAAAGGTGTTCAAACTGTTGACCATGAGCAGCAATGCATGTCTCACAGCATAAAATTGTCATTGAATTTCTGACACGGGCATAAATCCCTGCAGTATATCTTACATGGTCACTTGCAGCCACAATTTGCGCTACCAGCTCATCTTTAGAATCCACAGTAGTATCGTACTCCACATTCTTCAGATGTCCCCAGAAGAAGAAATCTAAATGGTTTAGGGCTCATGGTCAACAGTTTGGTAATTATCGAGTATGTCCAGATAGCGTTGAGTATTCACGGTTCCGTCAACCACATTAAATAAAGACCGAACAAAACTAGATAATCACTTTATATAAGATGTTTGATTCTTCAACATTAAAACGCTCCTTCTTCTTCTTAAAATATAAACTTAAAAAGCCAAACCTCGTCACGCTAATCATTTGTTAAAACATTTCGATGTGCACTATCGAGCTGTTCGTCATAAGCAACAAATCTGCTAAGCTATAAAAACACGAAAATTTGAATCACCTATAAATTCGAATTTTAACCAGGCGATTTACAATTTACAAAGCTCCTTTAGTTTTCCGCTTTAGGATGATAATGTTACCTACTCATGATCGGGTTAATTTACACTTATGCCACGTTCTAGTCAGGGTGCTCATGTTTCAGTCTATTATTAACCTTGCTAGGAAGACGCTGACGGCAGCATGTCAAAATTACATCTTTCATAATGTGTGAGAGCGTTTTTAGCAGTTACGCTAATCTCAAATTACTGTGACATGGTTTTTATTTAAGGGGACTTCCATAAATGACGCATGCTTTTTTTTTAGGGAAAAAATTATTTATTTTTCAAATAATACATTTTTATTATTATTTAAGATAGTTTTCAAATATTTCAGAAATTTTGCAAAATATTTAAAATTTAAAATATTTTCATAAACTTAACAGATTTATTGAACTGAATTATCCGAAATTTGAAAAAAATCATTAGAAATATTAGAAAAAAAATTTCACTTCAAATCAATTTTCACTCTAGAACTAAAATTCAATTTTCGATATAAGAATTAAATCATTATCATCCTAAATGTGATCTTCATCTCAGCCCTCATTTCTTGCCGTTGTCTTATTGCCATACAGATTAGGCCTAGTGTAAGTACAAAAGAAAAATACTCTTTTGTGCTTACATTATCACTATCTTTACAAATTAGAGTAATTGGACGTCATGCTTTTAAATTGCTTTATTTTAAATAAGATATGTCTAAAAATTTCGGTGAATTGTATCAGAAAACAATGAAAAAGAAACTTCCTTTATTGACCTTCAAAAAATCATCATTGGTCACAATACATTTTTGACAACGTTTGTAAAGCTGCTGAAAAGTGTTTAGCATTCAGGCTTAACTTTTGTGTTTTTTTAGCATTGCAACTGAAGCAAATGGTTACAAACTTTGTGCATTCGCTCTTTTAATTCATTTTCAGCAACACGAAATACACATATAATAATAGGAAATAACTTTGAACTCCTCACTCTTTTTTGGCAACATATTTTTCAATCAACAAACGATGCCACGAAACCACAAATCCACAAAAGATAATTTTAATGCCTCAGATATACATTTGGGGGGCTACGCTTCCTTCATCAGTGAGTCCAAGGATGTATTTGTGTTTTCGTTAATTGTTTTAATTTTGATTATTTTTATTCCCTTTTTAGCTAACGTGATTGGAATTGGAGGACACAATGAATCCATCAAACAAAATAATGTATACAGAAAGAGGGCTTCTAGGTTTTGAATCTAAAACCGTCTAGATTGCTGTAAAAAACCATTCATTCATTATGTTGTACTTCCCAAAGAAGCATCTTTTCGGAAAATTCAGAAACTTTATATTAATGCGCACCCCGAGATTAAAATGGAAACGCTGTTAATACTAAAAATGTCTTCTAACAATAAAAGTTCCAGTTTCTCTCGAATGTCTAAAATTGTAAATATTTGGTGGTTTGGGTCATGTCTGTCAGGAACCGCTGTCCGTAAAACTTTGCTTCTTCTCTTGTGTTTCTATTAGCAGCTCCATACACCATGTACAAATCAGCCATCTCAGCATTTGTTAAACCCGTCATTGTTACAAGCAACACGTGAAAAGCGTCACTTGATGTGATGTCACCAGCTGCCGCTGATCAAAGCCCAGCCAATTACGACGCTTCAAAAGGATAGCGTCACTGCTTAATTACACGAGGCTAACGAGAAAACAGGCTCCGGCACTGAAAAGTCACCTGACCAAGATAGGTCTATTCACAATCCAACCTTCATTGTTTCCTTAAAAGAATAAAAAACTGATCCAACTATATATAAAGGAGAACATGTGGGTTCGTCACGGAAACAGTTTGGCATTGTTGTTGCACGTTTAAGCATTGTTGGCGTTCACTTAAAGCAAAGCTGGAACGGAAAAGTCACCTGACCATTGTTGTCTGAGCAACAATTTTTATCATCAATCAAACACAAAACTATAAATAAAGGAGAAAATGTGAGTTCACCAAACGAAACAATTAGAATGAATTGAATTTGATAAAACTAATTATCGCGCAAACTGCGCATGGGTCCCGTTCATTGTTAAAATAAAGATGGAAATAATGAAAGTTACATTGTTAATAGACCTATCTTGGTCAGGTGACTTTTCAGTGCCGGAGCCTGTCTTTCTCGTTGGCCTCGGTAATTACACTAACAAAATTCCTACTTTAAACCGACATAACTCTTACACGACTCATGTTTGACACATTTTAATTTTATATTCCTATCTTATATTTATTTCGAGAATCTATAGGCAGAGTTTGTCTAACGAATTTTTAAACAAAGGTCGCCAGTTTCCTTTGTTCCTTTTTTGTGCCTCAGTATCATTCTAGCTTTGCCGATTTTAGGATACACTTCTCTTGAAAATGAGAAAAACGTTCTTTTTAATCTGATCCATTTCCTTACATTTAAAATTTTCATCTTCATGTCATTTCCAAGAAAACGTTACACAGGAACAAGTCAACAAATGGGAAAATATATTTCCTTCCTTCCTTTCTTGATAACCTAGTGTCCATAATTTTGGCTGTTACATATTTTATTATTACATTTATTAATTATAATAATTAATCGCAAAGATGCTTAACATAATATCAGAAACTGAAGTTTATTTTCCGAGACACTAAATGCCTTCCATGTAAGAATATTATATTGACTCTTGTAAATTCACTACTTTACTGTAAAATTGTTTAACTTTTCCTTTATGGAACTTTATCTGAAGAAGTGGCTTATAAAAGTTCATATATAAAGATGAATTACTAAAGATTCTATAAGAAAAGAAATGGGGTATTGGACGAATTGATAAAATAACTTGTTTCGTAATATGGAATCCACAGCTTATAAAGTAGGCCTAATCTGTTTTCTCTTTTTCTTCTTAATATGGAATACACAAAATGTAAACTAATCAGAATCACTGTAATATGAAGACATCAGATTCAAGCAAAAACAGATTAAAAATATTTTATGAAAATTCTTTTAATTATATATGCTTAGTGCGTTTAAAAATCTAAAAAGAGCTAGCTCTTGTGGGCGTTCAAGAATGTTCTGCAATGCTATCTCGAAACGGGAATCTCAGAAAGAATTAGCTATCCTAGAGTTGAAGAAACAATCCACATTAAGAAGTTTCATAATTCCTTATTAAGAAGAAAAAGAGAAAACATTACTTTATAAGCTGAAGATTCCATATTACGAAAATAAGTTTATTTTATCAATTCGTCCAATAAAATAAAATCTTTAGTAATTCATCATTATAAATCAACTTTATAAGCCACTCCTTCAGATGAAGTTCCATAAAGGAAAAGCTAGGAAATTTTACAGCAAGTTAGTGTATTTATAAGAATCAAATTAATATTCTTTGCTATATAATACTTAAATTTCGCATATGCACATGAAAGCTATAGTTACGTTAAAAAATTAACAGTCTTAGCCATTACGACTCTAGTGTTAGTGTTAAAGCTTATTATCCAATGTTGTATTCTCTCATTACAGCTTACTTATTCTTCATAGATGAAGAGGAGAAAAAATAAAATCGCGCTCTACAAATTGCACGATCATGAAGATTTTATAATAAAGCATGCTTTTATTTATTATTCAAGATCCCTGCGTGTTGGATTAATCCCTACAAGATTTCGAAGTTTGACCATGCAGTAGAAAATAAGTGGAGCAGGCGTCGAGTTTTGTGTGTGACAGAAACGTGGCACAATCACTCGTTTCTTCGTTAGGAGGCAGTAGTGTGTGATATGGCTTAGAGTTACTATATGAGAATGACTCTAACATGCCTCGTCTTGCCTAGCCTCCCAAGTTACTTGATCTCATTCCATGTGAGTTTTTCCTTTGCAATTATGTAAAAGATAACGTGCCTCCTTTATCAATAGACTTACCAGAGTTTCGTTATACAATGTAGAATCTCGGATGCAGGTGCCACGACCGACGCTGGTATAAGCTAGATTACAGGATTGACGGTTGTCGAGTCTCCAGTGTAAAGCATGTCGAATATTTGTAAGGTAGGTAAAAACTTGGATATTTCCACTGTTCACTGATATGCCAACCTTCCGTTTACTTGACTCTACCCATGAGCTACTGAGCTTCAAAATCCCGGAGGGACTTATGGAACACGCTGTATATATAAATTTGTTAGACTTTGCATTTTCTGAGCTTCAGCAGAGTGATTTTGTGTAGATGCCAAGGGCTTTACCTGTTTTTGCTTTGAACTTGATTGTCCCCAAATTTACTTCATTTACGAATGCGAAATCAATTTTGCACCTGGGGGCAGAATGCAAACTTACCAAGATAAATATTCCTGAAATTCACGACAATTTTTTTAAAGCTCATTGTGAAATTGGCTTAATATTTTGAGATTTACATAGGGCCGCAGGGTTTTAAATCTTTCTTTTCTGGATGATTCATTTTCACCGGGATAGAAAGAAGATCACTTTGTTTTTCAAAATTAAAAGTTACGTTTCCAATGTGTTGTAAAACGCGATATTACGCACTCTAGAATCCCTAATTTATTGTAAGAGTGCATTTTGTATTTTAATTTTTAAAAATCTAACTTTTGAGAACGAAAAAGAAAGCAAATAGGCCGTTTAATGATTTAAAAAAAATTTATACAATGCAGAACGTAAAGTTTCTAAAAAAATAAGTACTTTTTACAAAAGTTTCTCGAGTATTAACATGTTCGATGAGCGAGGCATAGCTAGAATGTTCGACTTAATATTATTACTTAATAGAATATTCTCAAAAGTGAAGAAACATTAACAAATGTTTGCTTAAGTGCAAAGAACAGATGCGCGGGAAAATGCTCTGTGAATGGGGAGGTAAGTCTATAAAAGCTGAGATGTTCTTTCGCGTTATCAGTAATTTTTACGCAGATCTGCTGCGTGAACGTAAACATTCCGGGGTTCCAGCGCGCATCATTCATAGGATATCATTATGTAATGTTTTCCTACGGAGCACTAAAACTAAATTAGATACACCAAATTGACTGGAAGCGGCGAGGAGAAGGCACTAAGATGGTTCAGCTACATTTAATAAAACGTTCAGAAGGGCCGGAAATGTGATATAAGGGCCGTGTGAAAAAAATAAAAAATTGTTTTCTCTATCCCGTTTCTCGCTGCTGAAAGAAAATGCACCGTAGTAGCTCACTCAATATCCTAACTATCCGCAAAGAGTTGAACATTCTGGATTCTTAGATTAGAGAATTTACAGAGAAACTACTCATTAATTTCGAATGAGAAGCGCCTATTGGACTGCGTGTCTTCCGTAGTTCCTGAACTCTAAAGCCTGGTTCCCGCATGATAAAAACAACGGCAGAAACCACATAGCAGAAAAAGTTTCGACGTCACTTCCTGCTTTCGTCTTTCTGCCCGACAGAAAACACCTGTTTTTTCAAGTTGGGTTGAGTCATAGCCTACAAAGATAAGAGTTTTCTGTCAGGCAGAAAGAAGAAAGCAAAATCATTTAGGAAGACAGCCTTGACGCGGATAAGTCATTTGACCATAGCAGTCCGAGTAACAATGTAACCATCATTGTTTTCATCTTGGATTTTAACAATCAGCATTTTTTCGTTTGTTCAAAATAATGGAGATTACATTGTTGGTGGGACTGCTATGGTAAGGTGACTTTTCCGTATAGAGCCTTGTATTTCTCATCGGCCTCAAAAAGCAGGAAGTGACGTCATAAAATGTTTTTGCTTACTGATGTCTGCCGTTGTTTTTAAGCATGTGGGAACCATATAAGACGACTGAAAAGGTATTTTTTAGACGACTGGAAAGCTATTTTTTAGAGTGATGAACTGTTAACGCTTTCCACTCTTCCAATCTTATGAACTCTTCTCCAGGCGATACTCTGGAGAACGGATGGACAGTGTTTCCTCAGAAAATAATCCTCAATCGTTAAGTTCAGCGGAGACTCCATATGGGGCTTGTTTTCATAGATGGGATTCGAGGCGTTGTCTATTACGTCAAAAATAATGAACTTTGAAGTTTAACTCGATATTCTGGGCAATTCGGACTATTATGGAAATTATAGTTTTTTCCACAATCGAGCTTGCTGCTATGCATTCTAGCTACATCCTCGCATGGAATGTACGAGAGTGTTTTTTTTTTGAAAATAAAGTGAAATTGTCCTAGTTGGCTTGCTCATAGTCCTGACTTTAATCCCATAGAACATTTCTGGAATAAAATGTAGCTACATATTCGAACACAATGGCCGTTTACACTCTTATCTGTGGCAGTAACTTTGTAGGACGAATGACTATACATTCCAATCGAGAAAATTGATTGAAAATATATCTCGACGCGTTGCGGCTAATGATGCAATTATTTTTCCAAATATTGATCTTTATTTATCAAATAAAGATTAAAATAATTAAGTAATGACAGTAAGTTACGTTACTGATTGTTACAGCTTTAGAAACATATGTAAAAAAAAATTAAGCAAATATACATTTACTACAAAAAAATTCTTTTATAGAAAAAAAAACCTTCCGTAATAATGGGGAACACACTATAAAGCCTACTCTTATATAAATGAACAATGGCAATTTTTTTCAGTTTTATTATTAAATTGATAAGATAGAGTTGAATGAAGTTCATTGTGCAATAAATCAGAAGAGAAGCAAAGTTTCCTTGCAACAAATGAGATGATTAAAAGAAAAATATCTAACAGTCTAAAAATAACTTTTTGGAAAATAGTCATTTTTTTCTGACCGTAGGTATCATCAGATACTATATTAAATATACTGTAGTAATTGGGAAAATTAACACAAAAAATTTCAAGAAATAATTAACAGAACCCCACTTTTATGACTCAAACTTTAAATTAATTAAATTAAGACAGCCTATCCATTTTAACAAAAAAGAATGTCCTTTCACTAACTTGCCAAATTTTTAGGAAATTACAAAGCTGCAAATTACAAACCGACCAGCAAATTCCTCGTTAAAAGATGTCATCCAATCTACACGAATTCTGTTGTTAAATTGAAAGGAGGAAAAAAGGAGTGTGGCAACACGCCAATGACACAACATGGCAATGATTCAATTCGAGGTGTAGTACCCCTGATACAACCTATGAAAATCTCCAGTCAGACGGGAAATTGAGAAATTAGGTACAAATTGAGCCCCGGACCTCATGGCCAAGACCATTATAATGAAGCCAAACCACGGGATTCAGAGGAGAAGACAAAAGGGCGGATCTGCTTCGACCATAACTGATAACAAATGTTTAATGACGAATATAATCACATTTGCTTTAATCCCCTCGTTCTCCATTGGCCTTCTCAACGCGGTGTCATCAGTATTTTATTATCTGTACGTGACTTAAACGTAAATTTTGGAAAAAAACATATCGAATGGAAAGGAGACAACTTTTCTTCCTCCAATCATCTCCTAAATTTTACGGCTTTGATCATCTTTAGGAAAACTGCCGTTCCCGTGTCACACGCGATCTCATATTCATAACTGCATCTATGCAAATTTCTATCAATCATTTTTTATAAAAAAAAAAAACAGTCTCAAGAATTTATTTATAATGATCCGTATAGCAAAGCGGGTTGTGGTGATTTCTCATACAGTGCTGCCATCTTTCAAATGCTCGGAAAAATGTACACATAAAGATAATTAATCTAACGAACGTTATTATTATTCAACAAATAAATAAAAATAAATAAATATTACAAATTCTTAAGGAAATTAAAACGAGCTCATTTACATAGTCAGCAAAAAATAAAAAAAAGAAAAAGACTGCCATTTAAATCTCGAAAGACTTTAATGCACGGAGTCAGAGATCCCGTCTTCTTTAGAATTTACATGTATAAAAAGCCTCGGCAGATATGGCTAAAGTTAATTTCTCCAACTTATCATCAACTTTTCAAGATATCCGAGAAATACGGCATGGTAACTTATCTTGTTACAGATAAGTTACTTAGCCCAAAGCCCACAGCGCCTCTTTCAGCCACGAGGAGACAAAGAGAAGAAGACTATAGACACAAGAGAAGCAAAGCCTCAGCTGTATCTTTCAAAGTAAATTTCATTGTAATCATTCCAGTGCAAAAGACAGAGTTCATCTGATTGACGCAATTGTCGCAGATAGGACGAATCTAATTTAGGATAAATAATAAGATAAATTTGATCTATTTTACTACACTTTAATTTTCATACAAACTGTGCACACTTTTTGCGAAACGTTCATGATCTTCACTGAAATGCACCCACATAGGTGGATATACACTTTCGTGCACACTCTTTGCCAAACTTTCCTGATTTTCACCGAAATGCACCTAAATTGGTGGATTTACAGTTTCGTGCACACTTTTTGCCATAACTAATTATCTATACTTATCTAATTAAAATAAGTAACTAAATAAATTAATAAATAAAAGTTTATTGTTCTTAACACAGAATCTTAAGTGTCCTGATCCTAATAATTTTTTTATTTTCAGCTATCTCTCATGCAAAGCTATATAAAAAAACTATCACCCCAATTTCTTGAATAAACTGGAGCTCCGACTTAGCGCTCTAAAAAATTCCGCTCGACTGTTCAAAGATTGATTGTGCTATATTGAAATTAATATTCAACAAAGTTAGCGTGTTGCATAAGTCACTCCGGCATTTCGACGTCTCGCTTACGGTAGTAAAGCCAAGTATAACTGATAACAGCATTGTACTAATGGTTGAGGGAAACGTACAAGTTTTGTTTTGTGACATTACCGTGGCGTGGTTATTCGTTTCTTCTTGGCTGGCCTCCTAGGTCATCTGATCTCACTTTATGCAACTTTTTCCTTTGGGGTTATATAAAAGATGAGATAACGTAAACTTTTTTTTATTCAGAGCTTCGTCAAAGAATCACGGATGCAGTTGCTACCTTCGACCCTGATACTTTGGAGCGTGTGTAGCATGAGCTAGATTACAGGATTGATGCTTGGTCGAATCACCAGGGCAGGATATAGAGAACATTTATTTTGTTTACTGCCATGCTCCTCTTGCAGTTACTATAAGATTTGACTCATGAGCTACCGAGCTTCGAAGTCCTGGAGAGTATGTGCTAAAGATTAACTATTAAGAACGATATGCATTTTATACATTTTTATTAATTTATTCATTTTAAGTATATTTTGAGGTATGTAATGTTAAATTTTAATCTATAAAAATAGACTTTACATCTCGAAGTTTATAAAAATACAGAAAAAAGACTCCGTGAGTCTATATTTTTTTGGACGCACTGTATATAGAAGAGTTTGAACTTGGTTTCAAATATCTAATCTTTCCTCTGCGTAGACACAAACACACATCATAAACCATATACATTATCTTCTAAATATGATCAACCAAATCCTATTTTTGATACAAATGAATAGGTTAAAAGACCCGTAAAAATTCTTTCTAGTAGAGACTATTTTTCTTTAGATTACTCTATCTCTCTGTCTCTAAAGCTCAAGCGGAGAATGGCATGGCACCCTATTCGATAATATGGGAATACGATTTTAAAACGCTCTCACAAGAGTACTCTAATAGTTATCAGCAATCTGATTGAGAATATAGTAAAAATGCAGCCTTTTTTCCAATTGTGTATCTACGATTTAAAAGTGATGCCTGAAAGTTTTTCGTACATGTTATAGCTTCATTCCTTGTTATCTGTAGCGAGCTGCTTGACACTCCTGGAGATAGCAGCTAGGACGCATTATAGACGTTATAAAAGAAAAATACATTATTATTTGAAAGGTAAAAGTCATCATTTGACATGCTCAAGATCGGTGTGTATGTACCCGAATTTTCAGTAAAATTATCACCATTTAGAATTATGACTTTTCAGTTTAAGCAAACGACTACTGTTTCTCATTACTTAGTCAGGTTAGATATTTTTAAATTAGATTTTGAGTCGCATAGGGAGCGCATTGATTGAAAAAGCAAGTTAATAAATTTAAAATTAATTCCCAAGTCATTTTTAATGATACTTGAAAATCTGTCCATTGCCAATAGTAACAGGAAGTTGTGGCAGTCACATGAAGCAATTTAAGCAAAACATGAATTTCTACGTATGTGAAATCTCGAGTATTTCATTATTTTTGTTTTCATTTTAAAAAATTATTTCAGTATAAAGGATAAAACTTATGCAAGCGCAACACTAAAGAGCTTTACATTTTCAATAAGACGTAAAACACGGCTCACATATGACTTCTCGGCTACATGGGATGATAGAATCTTTATTCCAAGAAGTTTTATTTTTCTCTTTCAAAGGAGAAAGCTCATGTATGACCTTTCATTTATTTTTCGAGAGCACTATCAAAAACATCAGTTATCTCAATACGAAATTCTTATATTTTCTGCTTCCGTTAGAAGAGAACTCCAGCAAAATTACCTTTCCCCTCCAGATTATTTACGATGCTTGAAAAAAACATTTCTTGGAAAACAGCTCGCAAAACTAAAATTTATCTGAAAAAAGCATTACTACAACATTTCTTTTAAGTAAAATGCTATATAATTGAATCTGATTATCAAAATACATTAACTACCATTCCAAAAACAAGTTAACGAGGAGCTCCTGCTTTTGCTCTGTTGATATGATGTAATTATTACACTTAAAGGGAATTTTGTAGGAATTCTATTTGAACTTTTGTAAATAAAAATTAAAAACAAGAAATAAGACACGAACAAACAGTTTCTAGCTCTGAATAAACAGAGGAAAAAAAACCCAGAATAAATGGAGGGTTGTAGAGCCCACTAATCCACAAAATATAAGCTCTTATTGCATGTATGTACGTTTTGGCTGCTAAGCAGTTGTCTGAATGTATACGCTGAGGAAGGTGCTCGTCAATTTCCTTATAGAGAAAAAACAGTATATAATACAATTAGAAACTGGAGACGTTAATATTTCGTTCCTTTTTTTTCTTTTCTATTCTAATAGTCAATTTTATTAAATATATACACTTTTTAAAGACGAAAGAGTCCCATCGGATGTAGGAATGAACGAGACGACAGAACATTTATCACCGGGTTGTCTGATGGCCATCCATCTCCAGTGAACGAAATATAAAAAAAATTCAAGAGCCTGGATGTATGACAGCTGCAATAAATGAAAGTCGAAGCAAGAGCTTTAAATTTCTTTCGACAGATCTGCAGTTGACTGCTGTGAACGATAGTCCATGATCAATGGAAAGTCGCAGTGATATTAAAGGGCAAACGAAGTAATATCAAAATGATGGTACGCTTATTGGTGCTTACTCGGAAGCAATAAAAATTTGGTTCAAGCATTAAGGAAGCAAACACCGTCTTAATCGTATATCTTATTTCATGTTTTTATTTCTCGACTTGAACGGCTAAAGATAGACATGTGATCTTTAATTTTTTTTCTAAACGAAAAGCAACATGCTTGCATTGAATAATTACAATAATACAAATAAATATCTCACTGACAGTATAGTATCTCAATAAAGCAGCGGAGATAGTAAAATGGTGTTGGAAAAAGCAGTCCATCCAATAGATAAAAGAGGAAATGGAGAAAGAGAGGGAGAAAGAGATGCAAAAAAAGGTCTTTTTTAAAAAAAAAACTCTGTCTTTCCTTTCATCATGAGGAACAAGAAGACGGCGTCCATGCTTACAAATACGGTACTTTCTTTTCGTCGTCCTCCAATATAGCGTTCTTGAGCCGCGAATTCCTAAACTAAACATCCGGAAAGGAATGAGTGGCACTTGGCTCTTTTCTGGCGTGGGCGTGAATGTCGCACTCGACCTGGATGCAAATCACCTGATCCCCCCATCGATCGCCGTCTCTCTCCCTCCCTCGGTCTCTCCCGTTCCCGCCTCGGCCGTGAAGAATGGCGGGGCAGCTGTCACAGGCACCACGACTTTTGTCCTTGCCAGATGAATCATTTATCTATGGATGTGCGGGTGAAAGCCATACGATATTAAACCACAGTGAGGATTCCCTCCCACCCTCTCCTCGCACTGTCTCAAGGGCTGTCACACATGGAAACAGAAAGCCGTAAATGCCATATGTCACCACTGACAAGATTGATCACCAAATTCCAACGTAGATTTTTGCGGGAGATTCGCCGCCTACAATAGGTCGCTTGCCAATAACACGACGATGGTCGTCTATGCGCCAGACTCTAAAATATGACCGCCTTCCGTGTGTCGTCTCTCTCTCTCTTTCTCTTCTTTGCCTCCTTAAGTATCTTCCGCGTGGAACACGACAAAACACTGATAACGACAACGTTGCACCAGGACAATGAAAAACAATAAATAAAAAGCAATAAGGGACATCGTCGACAAGCAGTAATGAAAAGCGCCTCCGCACAGAAAATACAAGACTGGCCAAGATAAAAAAAAAAGATTATCCTAGCACACAGGGATCTATATTGCTGAATAAAATATGTGAAGTTACCTACCTGTCTTTAAGTGGTATTCAAATAGGATGTTTTTAAAAGAAGATGGCATTTTTTAAAATTTAATAACAACTTTTAAAGTTCTTATGTGATATCATGTTTCTACATCAAGAAGAACAATATACATCCGTTATATTGTGCTCTCTATAATATTCGTAAAAACGACCACATTAGAACGGAATTTTAATTATAAATTATTGGTTCTCTGGTCACTGCTCTATTACTATTTTATTCCTATTGATACGAGATATTTACAAGGAAAATTTTGTTTTCACGAAAGAAAAACATTGCCCCAACCATTATACCGGATCATTCATCATTCTTTATACAGCATTATACAATATTATCATTGTAAATTTTATAGTTGTAATTTATATGCAAATTTTAGATGAAAAAAATTACAAAATCTCAACTTAAAAGTTATGCGCTGTAAAACCCCGTTTCCACGGACTAAGAATTCTCGATTCGGGAAACTCGATTTGACAAACTAGATTTGCGGATCTAGTTTTAGGATTCCAGCCTAGTTCCACGAACCGAGTTTCTATCGCTTATATCCGATTGCATTGTGGGATTGTTTGAAGTGAGGTATGAAATGTATTGTGGACTGTCAACAAAAATGGATGCCCAACAAAGGCGTAGAATTTTGTATATTTCTCTAAAATATCTACTGCTTACGAATCAACAAATTAGCCTATTAGCTTTATCATCAGCATCATAATTTATATAACTCCGCCATTTTGCAAAGTCCAATTGCGAGTGCGAGCCTGCGACGCAAAACTAGTTTCATAGCTGAAACGAGTTCTCAGAACTAGTTTGAATGAAACTAGTTTCAAACGAGTTTCAAACGGGGTTTGTGAAACGACTTTCGGTTCCACGGTATTACGGATCTAGTTTCGCGAACCAAACCGAGAAAAACTCGGTTCGTGGAAACGGGGCTTTAAAGGTAAGGCTACCTGGTCGCTCGTTGTACAATGAACCGATTAAGCATGAGCAAGCGCTAAGACACCGTCATGTTTAAACTTCAATTGTTTAAACCAGTGGTGTCTCACACCGAATTGGCGAAAAAATTAATTCTTGATCAAGAACTAATGTTAACAAAACACCTTGTATAATAGTTGGAGCAGTTACTTATTTTTTAATTTGCATTTTTAATCATGTCTTAAATTTAGTAATCAGCTGTTCATTGTATTTGTGATTCGATGAAGGGCCTCAGCTGAAGCCTGAAAGAGTTCGTCGTTTCGTTTTCATTTTGAGGAAACAGTTCTTTCTAAACCTTCCTTTCACAATAACTCTACCGTCACTGGTTTGCAATTTCCAACCAACAGAAGAATGACACTGTGAACCTCTGCCTCTCTGCCGATTGAAGTTTGAACTTTTAGAGATGGAATAAAGAAGAATCTATAATGAAGATAAATTAGATTAATTATATCAAAGTTACTTCATCTATAAATGTAATTAAAATCTTCTTTAGGCAATGCTGGTTAATGTCATATTTTTCAATTTTTGGCTTTTTACTTTTTCTAAAATTTTCATATTAATTTTTTCCCCAATGTTAAATAATAATTTAATTACATGCAAATTTACATTTTGTCTGAGAGAGAATTTATATTTAATTGACATGACATTGTCTTGCCAATTTAAATGATAACATCTTTTCGACTTGGTCCCCGGTTCGAATCCAAGTCGCAGAATTTTTCCTTCCGTTTTTTCACGTTAATATCTTTACACTGTATTTCTATGAAATCACTCACCGTAGTTAGAAAATCTTTTATGTTGATTTAATTGCTTAATATTCGCCTAAAGAAACTAATTTTTCCTGAAATTGAGGATAATTCTTGAAACAGAGAAATTTAGAAGGAAAAAAGTAATAATAATGCAAAGAAATCCTAAGAATACCTCGACTTATTCGAAATTGTAAAAATGCTTAATTGTAATACTGCTATAAATTATAATGGTCAGGCAATAGTGTCCATACAAACCTAACTAATATAGTCACTGTTTGTATGAAGAGTTTCGCCTCACCGTTTAATTTCATTATAGCTTAATAACAATAAATGTACCTGCTGTCCGAATATAGAGAAAATAGTTACAAAGGGGAGAGAGGAGGGGAAGTATGGTATTTATTGTATTGTAGACTTAATTTCATTCGACAAAAATAAAAGATACATTATAAATGCAAATTTAAAATCAATGATACAAGGGATTATTTTAAAAATTGGAAAGCTGTTAATGACACTGAAAAATTAAAAACTGTGTAATTTCACTCTTTTTTTAATATGCAAAAAAAAAGTAAAAAAAGAAAAAACGTTGAAAACAAATTTCTTTTTATCTTCATAATACGTTGAGGTTAAATTGTTGCTAGCATTTTCTGGATCTTTAGCTTTTCTTTCGTATCCGTTTGAAAATATAGCTAAGGCTCAGTTTTATTGTCTTCATCGAGAGAGAGATAAAAAAGACGAATGAATTACAATGTTCGCGAACGGCGAATGCAGGCATGGCGGACCACGTCGTAGCAAAGGCAAAATCGTTCTTCCATATCAGCAGCTTCAGCAATGTCACACAGGGTTACTGCAGCGGTTTCCGATGTCCCCACAGGAAGAAGTCCAAGGAACTGAGGTCAAGCGAACAAGCAACTGGTTCTCCTACCCGCTCGACCCCAATCCAGGTAAGTAACATAGAGCTTTGTGCCTGAAAGGACCGGTATTGGCGTTTACATGTCTTAGCGTTTAAAGAAACGTTGTTAGGTAGAAAGCGAAGATGCGAAACTTCTAAGTTGTTGATAAAGAATGCATGATTAAGAAAGCGTTTGTTATACCGTTTGCGTCACGTATGAAAATGTCAGAAGTGGTATAGCTAAATATATGATTTTTATTGAAAATAAAGTTTTTCTTGCCAGTATTTTACTTTAGGATGCAATGAAATACAGACTAAGCCTATTCAGTATTATAAACCTATTTTAATTTCGTATTGAATATCTTTAGATAAAAACAATGATACAGGAAAGTGACCAAAAGGTTTCTGCTCTGTACGATGCTGCAGCATGCCAGTGAAAGGTTGAAGTTGTAGTTTATGCAACTGCCTAATGGAGGACCAACGCCCAAACTGCTTAATGTGGTTTTTTTTTCAATGGCGAAATATTGTTTTTTTGCATTCAATTCTTATGCTCCTTAGTTTGACGTGTTTTGTGTCAGGAATTTGAAGATAAATGATATAATTATTACACATACATAGTCTTTATTATAATAGCTACGTACATAGTTATTGAAAAACATTAATTCAAAAAATACATGAGATGGTCCTAACGCGGGCCCCCACGCTGTTCCTAAAACCGATCCCTCCATATTTTTACGATTACTTATTCTCATCTTCTTGGAATTCTGTTGTAGGATCCAAGGTTTTCAAAACAAAGATTTTCTAAGGGAAAATGCCCTTATTTTTTAAAATCTAAAATATACTAGGAGTTATTGAACACCTAATATTTCATTAAAATAATTTGAATTTGCTAGTTATGATTTTTAATAGGAAATAAATGTTACTCTTTCATTCAATATTTATTTTCTCCTTTTAATACCTCTTTCATTTCATAAAATTAGGGGGCCCGGTTTTGGAGCATTTTTTGGACTAGTAATGTTTTATGGTTGTTTTAATAGTGAGATCGTAAAGTAACTAAACTAGGTATGTAAAAATTTTTTCATGTTTTTTTATTTCGTAGTTTTGCCTATACATGTCAAAAACAAAATGGGACCCCGGTTTTGGTCACTTTCCTCTATTCTAAAATTTAAAATTAAGATATTACATCTGTAATTAGAAATGTAGGAATATTTAAACGCGATTTTACAAGATCACGAATGTTACAAATCCTGCTGTTAGAAAACACTTGTGTAAATAAATAATCCTAAAATCGCCACTTTGCAGCAACTAATTAAATAAAAGGCGTGAATAAACCTGCAGTATAGCTTTATGCTCTAAGGTGAAGGCACAGTGTAAAAACGTAACATAGAACATGCGAAATAATAACCGCCAGCACACTCTACAGATTATACGAACTGCACAATCCAGTCACATTAATGTGGAAAATGGTTACGTCCAGAAGGTAAGTACCAGTATCAGAGTTGGGGCAGTATAGAAAGAGTGTCAGAGGGAAGCAGAAAACATTGCAATTGTTAGAGTCATGCGAAACGTAGCGATTTATCCGACCTCCAAAAGGGAATGACCATCGGTTCCGAGCTAAGGGTGGCAGTATTTCGGAAACCGCTAGTTTTGTGAACTGTTCGCGTGCTACCGTGGTGAAAGTGTACCCTGCATGGCAGAATGCAATACCCAAATTTAGCGATGTGCCAAGTGTAGGGCACCACCGGCCATAGATGACAGAGGTGAACGACGGCTACGGAGATGCGTGCAAGCGAACAGACGTGCAACCGTGGACCAACTGACCTTCTAGATGAACCAGGGGGCTACCAAACTGTATCTTCAACGACAGGTCATCGAACGTTGCTGCGTATGGGGCTCCGCAGCAGACGGCTGGTTCGTGCACCAATGCTGACGGCTGTTCACCGGCGACAAAGATTGACATTTGCACGCCAGTACCGCAACTGGACTGCAACAGTGGGGAAAGGTGGCTTTTTACGATGAATCACGGTTTATGCCCCATTGGACAGAAAACACGTGCCGCAAGGGTCCAGACAGGAGGAGAATGTTTTCATGGCGTTCCCTGGGTGCACTCATCATTGTGGACGGCACCATGAATCAGTGGTAGTACGCATCTGTTTTTTCGGACCATGTCCATCCCTACATGCAGATTGTGTTTCCTCAGCACGATGGCATCTTCCAGCAGGGCAATGCGACCTGCCATACAATGCGCAGTATCCGTGCGTGATTCGAAGAGCACGAGGATGCGTTTACGGTACTCCCCTGGCCCCCAAACTCCCCGGATTTAAACCCCATAGAGCATCTGTGGAACCGCCTTGATCGGGTTGTTCGCGCCATGGATCCTCCATCACGCAACCTATGGCAGCTCGCCACAGAACTGGAGTTGACATGGCTTCACATCCCTGTCAATACCTTCCAGAACCTTATTGACTCTCTTCCTGCCCGTCTCGCAGCTGTCCGCGCCGCAAAAGGTGGTTATTCTGGCTATTGACAGGTGGTGACTGGAGTATGTACAAGGCAAATCATTACTTGTCTGTTGCAAAACAGAAAAATATGGATGACTATCTCATCCTGCTTAAAAATCAATAGCATCGTCATTCATCTGATTTTGATCCATTTGTAAAATTGGATTGTTTCCAACATTACAAAGCAGAATCTAGACTCTGCCACAAATGAATAGCAAACACTGAAACAGGACAGCCAAACATTAGTGGATTGGAAAATGTTACACAAGGTAGCAATGATTGTGCATTCATAAACTTAATGCTGATTATCGTCAACTAACAAGGAATAAACAACAAGGAAACGATACGTCCTTGACAAACAATGAAGATTAATAAAATCTTGTAAACATTCCAAGGAAAAGCTTTAGCTGTGAAGCAGAAATACATTTATACATTTATTAAAAAGAAATTAACCACCTCCCCGACCCACCCACCCCGAGTAGGGTGAGGGAAGTAGCAGATCCTGCGGTCATCTATTTTTACCCCTTCATCTGCACTTTTTTTTTACCTCTCCCCAAGTTTTTTAATAAAAAAAATTGATTTTCTTGCACGTAATATGTATAAAATGTAAAAAACCTCGTTATCTTCTTTCCTTTTTCATCATTTCCGAACGCATGATATATAACATGCTATATGTTGCCATAGTTCTAAGGACCAAGTGACTGCCACCCCCACAAATCCGACCTCCCTGGAACAATTGGGCCTAAACTTCATAGTACTGTAGATCTTGCTTAGAGGAATCAGGATACCGAATTTTACGCCTAAATAGCACACAGATATGTTGTCCTCTCTGAATCCCACCCCCGTAATTCCGACCCTAGTATACCAATCAAAACCAAATTAAATAGTGCAGATGGACTTGCCCATAGGAAGCTACATTCCAAATTTCAACTTCTACCTCAAAAAGTGTAGAAATTATGTAGGACTGACATAATAAAACCAATAAGTTGCTCCATTCATCCGCTACTTAATAATTTAGACTATGAGCACGGAGCAATATTACTCTCTTGTTCTGTGCTATGAGCACTTGAGCAATCGTGCGTCGACAAAGCGATTTCACGTGCGCGCGCCGAGGTCAGTAATGCTTAAAAGATGAACAGAAATTAACAATGTATTCCTTCTTGATAAATCGATTGTTATATGACATGCTATTATCTTGGTATTCTTTACATTCACTGTTTTAGCACGTGAATTCGACTTGAAGGGGTCCATGAAAAATTCTGAAAAGTTGATACGGCTGAGCTAAGACTTTGATGGCCACATTTCTGAAAACAGAATTTAAAAAAGTTAATCGGTTTTCAAGTTATCGTGCAAACGGCGGCCGGACGGACGGCCGGATAAACGTACAGACCAAGAGCGCATTCTTATAAGTAGCTTTTATGCTAAAGCTCCTAATAAGAGATGTACCAGCCATTATCATAAATATACTTAATGTCAGTGAAGCAAAAAGTCTACGATTCTTATTTTGAAGGTTTTTTTCCATACCTCAAACAAATGCTGTGCTACTTCTTCAAGATTTTTAGCTGAAAGTTTGTGTGATTTCAAATATTCTTCTGATATCCCAAACATTAAAGTTCTTTTGGTGTAAGTAGGCCTGTGATCCGCCTGTCCTTCAAGACCTGTCAAGTGAAAATGTAACATGTAGCTAGCGTTGTCATGTTAAATATTCTTTAATTCCCTGAAGAGTCTGACCGCTGGGTTTACCACTATTTTCACATACTGGTGGACAGTGATTGTTTCTCAGACAATAACCAGATCCGTCCTTTTATGCAACAGCTCCCACACCGCAATCTCAAGGAATGGAAAAATTGCTTATCTAGGATCATAGACATATTGCCGTTCACCTAATTGTCCAACAGAAATGGAATTAGTCTCTGAACATAGAATACCATAATTCAATTTTCTCTAGAACTACACTAGGACGTCTTGCTGTCTGTTGAGTTCTGTAAAAGACAGGCACTGTATAAGAACATGTGATTCAAGTAAGCTGTTCCGTAACCACCGAGAGATAAGGCCTCCGCAATGAAACGTAATACATTGTTACATCATTATAGATAGGGCATTGTTATTTGTTTTTCTACCAATAATAAGCTCTAAATTTGCCCTATCGCTGTTCCCAATGGTTTTTGACAATATCCGGCCTGTTTTTTGCTACCCCGATTATTGTCATTTGTCTAATCAGTACATATTCCTCCGTACAATACGACCTTTTCATGGTTGTAGTCTGACTGGAAAGATCTGGTCTTCTTGCAGTACTCATTCTTCTGGTTACGTTTCTCCCCAACTCTTCACAGTCATTGAACGTAGCGAATAGTGACAATTTAGCTGTAGCATGCTCCCGTGCAATCTCATGCCAAATGTACTCTTTCTTAAGTCAGAAATGGGGTATAATTTGCTCGAACATTCTTAGGGAAAATAAAATTATTCTCACTATCTGCAACATTAAAAGTAATGGTGTTTAGAAACATCATCTAAAACTTGTGCAAAATATACTAATTTGCAGATACTTGTGCTAAATATACAGGGTGATTCAGTCAATTTCTGACCATTTCAGTACTATGATTTATTGACCTATTAATGTTTACAAACTTAGCATTTCAGTATGATATTTTAGGCAGTTCGGAGTTTTTATTCCCGTGGAAAAGTCTTGATGATGTGCTCAATGTGGCCACCACGAACGTTTTGAACTGCTCGCAACCGAATGGTGAAGTTGTTCAAAACTCTATCCAGGATTTCTGTATCCACAAAGGTGCAGCAGTCGACGATGCTTTGTCGCAGCTGGTCTAGGGTTCTTGGTGAACACACTGTCTTTAAGGAACCCCCAGAGATAAAAATCACATGGGTTTAGGTCAGGACTCGTAGGGGGCCAAAGAAAGCCACCCCCGAATCGATCTGGAAACCTGTCTGAAATGATACGATTTCCGAATTTCTGATTGAGAAAGTCTAGCACTTCATTAGTGGTGTGAGGCCTAGCCCCATCCTATTGAAACCATTGATGTCGAAGCGGTATACGCCTCCTTCGCAGCTCGGGGATGAAGAAGGTTTCCAACATGTTAAGGTAAGCCTGTGACGTTACGGTGCCCTCAAAAAAGAACGGACCAATGATGCCTCTTTTGGAAACCGCACACCAAGCCATAACTTTCCGTGGATGAAGAGGTGACTTATGGATCTCATGAGGGTGCTGGGAACCCCAAAAACGAACGTTGTGTTTATTAACGTCACCTGACAGATGGAAGAAGGCCTCATCTGACACCCACAGGTTGTCCACAATGTCCGGATTGGCTTCCATTTCTGCTCCAAACTCCATCGCAAATTGTTGTCGCTTCTGTCTTCCAGTGTCTGTTAACTCCTGATAAACATGGATCTTATACGGGAATAGGTGTAAATCCTTTCTCAAAATTCGCCACGTCGTGGTATATGACAGTCCTTCTTCAATGGATAGGCGGCGAGCAGATTTTTTGGTAGGGGAATCGACCAACCTTGTGTGAAGATTTTCGACAACTTCGGCCGTTCGAACACGAGCTTCGCTCCCGCCTTTTTTCTTGCCTTTAACACATCCAGTGGCACGAAATTGCTTGACAAAATCCATGATTGCTTGCCTGCCTGGTGTGTCTCGACACTTATACTCCTTCCGGAACTTTCTTTGCACGGTTACAGGTGATTTTGTCTCGAAATACCATTCGACAACCTTGCATTTCTGCTCTGTTGATAAAGCGGGCGCCATTTTTCAACAATACGATTTAGATGCAGCGCCGTTGCAACAATACAAACTCCAACTATTTAGAAATTCGATATGGCGCTCATATTCTTTCAATTGTTTATCTCTAATGCACGTCATTCGAGTGAAATGGTCAGAAATTGACTGAATCACCCGGTACTAACTGACATGGGAAAATGTAACTAATTTTGATAAGATTCAATCAAAGTGTTCATGGTGTAACATCTTTCATCCCCACGAGTGTACTTAATGATATAAAAGTCTTTTGTTTCGGTTACATAGAATGCCTATAAATAACTCATCTCATAGTAATCATTACAACACTCTTCTTATTAAAAACAATACAACTTAAGAATGGCTTATTTTTAATTTGCAGACATCTACTATGAAGCAAAATGGCGACAGTGAAGAAGGAAGCAGTTATTGATTGAAAGTATTATTGTTTTTTGGTATTGACTTAAAAAGAGTTCTGAGAAACTCCTCCTGGTATCTTATTTCCTTCTGGGGACCTTACTTGTTGTGTTGGTGGACTTTTCTGAAATTCTCGAAAACGTTTATATACAATGACTGAAAATTCGTTTTCCACGTATTCAGCACACAAGCATCAAAGCTTATCAACACAGAATTCTAGGAAAGGATAGGAAAAGGCGCAATTATATTATTCGCAGTCCTACCATTTTCGATGTTGTTGTTATCCGTTTCCATTGATTATTTTCGTAATGAAATTGGGTTATGTTTGTATTCTTGAATGTGTGGAAAGTAGCAACTTAAAAATTAAATTATTTTTAATCGCTTCTCTGATCTCGAGTGCCGAGTTCAATTAAAGGCATCGCTGACTGTTTTTCTCTGCGGCTTCGGAACAACGAAAAAGAAATGGAAAGATCTTTTTTATACCCCCTTCTCTCTTTTTTCCTGCCTTCTTTTCCACTCTCCTTTCCCTGCAGCTATTTTCAAATCAGAGCCAATCCTCGCAGAACAATTCGATTAACTCTGGAGAACAGAAATTGTCTCTTAATGGGTGGGCGCCAATAACCTGAGGACATCGCCGGCTCTCCCAATGAAATGTTGGCAGCGGAGGAGGAGAAGGAGGAGGAGGTTCGCCGTAATCGTCGTTGCCGAACCGCCGGTGCCGAGACCTTTATCTCGGGTGCGGACGGCGAGAGTCATGAATCCACGATTAGTCATCAAAGGGTCGGGTAATGGGCTAATGGTCCCCCGTTCACCATTTATTGGAAATGAGGCCGACGCAGGAAGATCATCTCGGTGGCGACAGATTGCGAGAAAAATTTCAACGAAAGAGAAAAGGAAATTGGCTCCATTCTTTACTTCTCCTGATTTCCACTTTTACCTCTACAATTTATTATTTATTTATTCACGTTCTACGAGACTGAACATTAAACCCGAGCCAGCCATCAGCTGTGATTTACTTTCTTGCTCTAATGTGATAGAATTTTTATTCAGCTGGAATGCGTATAATATAAGGTAAAGGTAATCGAAAGTGAGATTAGATTTTTCAAAGGGAAACAAAATGCTGTAAATTTTTATTTAAATTTTAAAGACGTAAAAGTTTCATACTCATCATTTTAAAGTATAAAATTTAATGAAATGAATAGGTTGTCAAAATTATAAGAGAGAAAATGCTTTGAAGATCAAACCAGTTAATAAAAATGCTTTTAGAAAAACCTCTCTGTACGATGATGAAGAGTTTACCGCCGTATTTAACCATTTTAATTAGCTTCAACCCAATACAAGAATCGAGGTTTCTAAGCCTCTGAAGCCCTTGAAAGATGTGGTCTCCCAGAACAATTATAATCGTATACATTATAATTAAATTTTCCTTACTAAAACCACCCTAGACAGGAAATTATTAAGAATAATGTCCAGATTATGGCCCACAAGATTTGTATCGTTCATCGCTTCGATTAGTACTATACAAGACCACCATGTTCTATTATCGTTTATAGCATTGCTAGCCTCACGGGCCAGTAAAGTGCCGTCGTTAAAGAGTCAACATGGGCGTGGACACAAAGATCAAGTCGTTATTGGTGAAGCTTTCAGACTGTCCTGGATCTGATGGGCGCCAATTCGAGCATACTTTATAGTGTGTTGGACGATACGTCCACAATAACTAGGCAAATTGTATGATATCGCAATGCAATAAAAGTGTTTTAAAGGTATTGCTTAGTCTTTATTTCTCTTCCCCTCTTTCTTAGCAATGTTCATATTACGGTTCCTCTTTGTGCGATCGCTGGTTTTCCACATAGAGATGGTTAATTAGGGAAACAACTAATTATAACCAACCTGTTCATTATCTGGTGTTTTCTTTATCTTTAGTGTTATTATGAAGCCCATGCAAAGTGAACCAATGTAAATCTAAGTGATGAGTTGTAATAAATACTAACTGGAAGACTCTGAAGATAGCTTCGTCCGATGAATTAGATTTGAACGACGAATACGTATGCTTCATTTACCTCAGAGACGATGGTACCAGATAGTTTGAGAGGGAAACAAGCACAGGCTATCTTATGAGCAGGATTCGGATTTACGCATATGCACTAAAAAGCCACAGTATGCACTGAAATATGCCAAAATATATAATAATAACGCCAAAATAATGCACAAAAATTTACTTGCGCACGTTGGTTTTATTGTCATACATATCAAAGTGGAGGATAAAAACTAGGAAAAAATAAACAAAGCAAAAATTAAAATTTCTTGACCTGAACAATCAAAAATTTTCCAAAATTTTCTATAGAAAGATTTAGCCGATTATCTGCTGGTATATTTTTTAATATGGAGAAAGATCTTTCTATAGCAACTGAGGCGATTGGTAAATAAAGGGTGTCCCAAAATGAACTGACATTTTGAATTTGGCGCCATATTTTCGTGGTACAACCAGAGTAGAGATTTTTATATGGTGTCATTATTAAACACTGAGGTAAAATTATGGAAAACTACACACAAGAACACAATTGTAAAATTTCACTTCAAAAATAGTGAAAATATTACGAAAACTGTTCGCAGCAAGGTGATGTGAATTGCGCCCGTATTCAGAATGAGCGCTCTTGCTCTTGCTCAAAACATTGTTAAGGACAAATTTAATGATATGGAATTTGTATTCAACAATATCTTGAACTAAGAGCAAAAGATCATGTGACTTGACACGGATAGACTTTTTTTCTCTGGGGTTATCTTAAGGATAACGTGTACATCAATAAA
This sequence comes from Rhysida immarginata, assembly GCA_023313115.1. Taxonomy (NCBI): domain Eukaryota; kingdom Metazoa; phylum Arthropoda; class Chilopoda; order Scolopendromorpha; family Scolopendridae; genus Rhysida; species Rhysida immarginata. The sequence continues at coordinate 1,646,418 of JAHWFO010052524.1, read as the reverse complement.
TCACAACTTATTGAGGACCTCAAAGATTCGACACAACCTTGCCGAAATTTTCCAGCATGGGAAACATTGGACCAAATTTAAAAGCTCTGGAAGGGCAGACGTCTAATTTGGGTTTAATCCCTCCAAAAGTGGTGGCTATCCTCATGTAAAGGGTGTCCCAAAAGGAGCTAACATTTTAATTTTTTAATAAAACACATTTTTCATTGGAAAATTTATAATCTTTTTGGTTAATTAGAAAGTTTAGTTTATTACAAAATATCTGACCAACTGACAAATGACCGTTCCGGCTTTGGTACTACAAATTTACTCTTTTGAAGAAATTTTCCATAACATGTTTTTCCCTCACTGCCTCACACTTAAGTCCAGGCCACAGAACTGCCTTTTAGATTGTTGATTTTTTCGACTGCGGTTATAAACAACAACCCCTTCAGCTTCCATCTCCTTAAGAAGGTTGACAAGGCTGCCTAAGGGTACTTTGATGAAAGCCACCTGTGCAATAGCTTCTTTATCCATGATGACTTTTTTGACTTTTGCTGAGAGCAAATTTTCTGCGAGTTAAGGTTAAAGTTACAAGTCTTTAACATTTAATTACGATATCGCTTGTGCTACCTGCGCAAGTATATTGTATAACTATGTGTTCTCTCTTTCTCAAGCACGAGGAGCCTTTCTTATTATTTATGCCGCATGTGATTGAACCATAGAGAAAGATAGATAGACGATAGTAGGGGCAGGGAAAGAATTAATTATAGGTCCGCCGGCAAACCATTCACTCGATAGATGACGTCAAAATCCTTGGCTTGAACGGATATTGCATAGAAAGAAAGCACTTTCCTCGATTTTTGCGTTTAATTAAAACTTTAAATATGCATTAATATGCAACAATAACCAAAATATAAAAAATTATGCACCAACATTCGAATTATTAAAAAATATGCGCTAAGCCAGAAATATACATTTATATGCACCAGGTAACCACAAAAGTTCTTGCCGTTTTTATGTTGCCATAAAGGGAAGTGAAAGAAGATATGCAAATGAGTGTACAGTGTGGTCCAAAATCTATCAGGGGGGCGCAGAAAGGTTAGCTGGTATAAATACAAGGCTCTTGGGCATTCACCTCAATCACATCTCGTGCAGAAGTGAAGATAAATAGAGGTATCGAAGGAGATGGTTAGGTGTTGTTTGCTTTATGATTTCAAGGTGGGCTTGTCACCAGCAGCATGTGTCTTGCGTTTGGGGATGATACTGTTAATGAACGCACCGCAAGGCATTGGTTCCAGAAATTCAGGTCGGGAGAATTTGCCATTTCTGATGAACCCCGCAGTGGTCGACCACAAGTCCTAGATGACCAGGCCCTGAAAACGGCCATAGAAGAGGACAGCAGTTTAACATGTGGCGAACTTGCCAGACGGTATCAGGTTTCTGATGAAGCAGTTAGACGTCACTTGCTCAGCCTAGGAAAGACGTACAAGTTGAGCAAATGGGTACCCCCACACATTGTCGGAATCCAACAAGAATCAACGAATGATAGCCTGCATGTCGTTGCTTTCTCGACATCGCAACGCACCCATATTTAATCGAATACTACCAGTGACGAAGAGTGTTCCAAACATTGGTTGTCGCCTCGGGACATCGTGTCTTACAACTCAAAGCCACCCCTACACCAATCCAAGATCATGCTCTGTGTCTAGTGGACTAGATGCCAAATGGTTCACTACGAGTTGCTATCAACTGGCCAAACCATCACTGGGGACCTGTACTCCCAACATTTGGAACTTGTGCAACAGGCATTGCAGCAGAAGGAGCCAGCATTGGTGAATCGCAAAGAGGTACTCTTCCTTCATGACAATGACCAGCCACATGTGGCGCGGTGGCCAGGGAAACCATAGAGTGGCTTGGCTAAGAAACTTTGTGTCATCCACCTTAGTCACCAGATCTTGCTCCAACGGAATATCACCTTTTCCATTCCCTGGACAACCATCTTCGTGGGAAATCCTACACCAATGAAACAGACCTGCGAAAGGCAATCACGGACTTCTTTGAGTCCAAGTCCGGCAAGTTTTACAGCCAAGGGATTGATCAGCTGGAGACACGCTGGCAGGGGATTACTTTGGGCACCAGCGATACGCTACTTTTTGGTACATCATTTTGTTTTCCGGAATTAAAAACGGCAAGAACTTTTGTGGTTACCTGATAGATTAGAAAGCCAAAAGGGGGCCAGAAATGCTTAAAAACGTAATTTGAGTGAATTACTATTTGGGAAAAAATGTGTTTTATGAAAATGCGAGCCCTACTTGTAAGCAATGTTCACCGGATTATCTCTATATCTATTCATCTGTGTGGACTTAACTTTCACTACATTACGGGCCAGGTATATTACTTCTTGGCAACGGTGTTCCTCCCTGGAAGTGGCATTTTTCAGCAAGAAACATTGTGACACTTTGCACGGAATTTTTAGAAATGGATAGAGAAGCTAAATAAGATTTCATATTTGCTAAATCTCATCCCAAGTCCCCAAATCTCTTTCAGACACCTTAATATATCTTATAAAATATATGTCGTCGGTTGTCAGAGCTGTTTGATTGCACATGCTGGACAACATGATAAGGGCAGTTTTTGATTTTGCTTATGGTAAGGGCTGTTAAATAAGAATTATCGTAATTTTTATTTGAGTGATTTTGTATAATAAACTTTAATTTTGTTACATTGAAAATTAACCAGTGTCTGCAAAGTCCAACCAATACTGAAAGCTTGATACGTAAACGATTGCTCATGTGTGGCATTGATGATTTTTGCAAGCATGGTTGTAAGAAGGCGTAACAAAATTCTTGCAGTCAGAACGTCTGGCATTACTGAATATTTAGCACGGAGAAAACAACACGAAACACCACGGAGAATAATAAAATTTCTGGTAAAAATGCAAAGTGAATTAAAACCACATAAAGATAAAGATTTTGTGGATAATTGTAATAACAAATAAATAAAGAACACTCTTTAGCCACAACAAATATAATAACAGAAAAACACGACCACGAAAAGTGCTTTTTGATTGGTTTTGTGTTTCGCAATGCAAGAAAACTGGCCTACAGAAGGACTCAGATGCTGGGCTTAAAAAGCTGGTACATCAGATATGAACATGCCAGGAACGGTTAACAAATTACTAAGACAGATCTGAGGCTCCGCAGTTTTCATAAGACATACCCTCTTGCCGCGTCACATTACTCAACGAAAGACCAGTTAATAAAAAAACCTGCGTGGTAGTATATAAAAATAAGTATGGAAAGATTCGAAACATTATTTGTCGCCCATTAGATATGAATACCGTTTATGAACATCCCCGTTAAATCTCCTCGCTTATAGACTGTTGATGTGGTCTATTAAGTAAGGCCTAGAAATTATATAAGAAGGTGTCACGGAAATCGATTCCACAAGTGATTTCCGGCGACACTGGCTGTTATTACCGCTCGCGAGTATTCACCCGTTCGAAGGCGGGGGAGGAGCGGGGCAGACAGTGTCGTCATACCATCCACCACGAAAGAACCAGTAGAGTGCAGGCGAAGCTTGGTGACGTCAAGCTGAAGCTTTCTTGGCGGGAAGTTTCATCGCAAAAGAGGAGAGCAACCCGAACTTCAGAACGAGAGGATCAAAGAAAAACCTACTCGACACCGGAGGAAAAAGGGCTCTACGCTGTCGCCCGCGATAGACGGAAACACCAGGACCCTCAGCCGGATAGAGGCGACGACGTGGCGAGTCGTCCGTTTTCTATGCTGAGACAAGGTGTGTTCGGCGGAGAAGCACCGCAGGCGGCGTTTCCACCGACGAGCGACTCCGGCAGCAGGAATGAGTCAGCGAGCTCGGGTTCATGCGGAGCAACCGTGAGTTTGACGTTGTACCGAACGCTCTCCGTTTCAACAACCGCAATTGTAAGTTCATTTTCGTTAACGTGTTGTGACCCTAGTGCCTGGTCGCCTGTGTTAATTGATTTATATGGAAGAGAGTTCGACGGGCGTTCAACAATTAGAGGCTTCTTTCCAGCTGGGTTGAACGCCTATCTCTCAACCCAGTATGGGTTTGCATATTTAGCTTAAATAAGTCATGTGTGAGTGCTTCGGAGTTCAGGCCCAAGTTATTAATGAGGAAATAAAGGGTTTTATTTAACGACCATTTGTTTGTGACCAAGAGTTGGAGGAAAAGGTTAATTATTTTTATGCCTGATTAATTCGTGTTTCAATTCTGGTCTGTGTTTTATCCTTTTTCCTACCTTTAGTGTCCAGCCCTCCCGGCGAGCACATGTTTGGCTACATGTCTACAAAATTATTAAGATAAGTCTTACTTATTGTGGATTCTGCTTCATAATTGTTCCCATTTAATGTGTTGGTCCAAGTGCATTTGTTTCAGGTATTTATTCGGTAGAATCCTGTATACTTTGGAGTGAACTTTATTTATGTGAACTTTTACGTGTGTTCCATTAAGACTGACTGAAATCGTTAGTGTGAACTTTTACCGTAATTTCCTCTAAAAATTGACTGGACTTTAGAATTGTTTAAACCCTCGGACATGAACATTAATAATTAATTTGTGCTTCTGATACATTTTTCATTGTCAGTTAAAGTCTTCAATTGTGTTGAATTTAGCGCCCGTATTCAGGCGTAGTTATATTTAAGAGACCATGTCATATGCTATCTATAAATTGTAATACCCGAAAGGCATCTTGTCATAATTTCATGTAATTAGTTGTATGCTTAGACTAAGTAATTTAAGACAAGTTATGAACTAGTCGTATTATATGCTTTAGAGAATAAGAATTGTAATTGATATTCTCGTATTGGTATTTTTCATTACTTAAGCAAGTTTTGTCTATCAGAATTCTTTAAGATATTTAGATGATATGTGTTTCTCGAAAAAGCCGATTAGCTCGGTTTTATCATTGTAAGAATTTATAATGTGTGGATACTCATTAGTTTTTGAAGTTTAGAAACTCAATCGTATTTGCTGAACTTTAGTCCGTAAATTTTTAAGCTTATAGCTTTGGTGCTAATTTTCAGTTGGAGTATTCAGCTTTGTTATAGCTTTTGATTTTGAAAGTTATTAGTCATACTTTGTCAATCATTCTACTTTAATTAGAGCTAGAGTTTTAGCTCTTTACTTTATACCTGCCTATTTTATTTATATATTTTTACTTTGTTATTTGGATTTACTTATATTAAACTTTATTTATTTCAACCTTACCCTGTTAACGTACAATATCTTATTTCCACTGCGTATCCATTATTACTGTTTTTACACGTTACAGAAGGAAATGTGAAAAGACTATTGCTAGGTGTTCCGGGCGATGTTTAGCATATGCATAAATTACTACTATTTCAAAATCGTCTATGGTTATTGAGAATAATCCTCGGTGTGTTACTGATCCTAATAATTTGGCTCTTTAATATATAAAAAATGCCTTATGCTCTTTCAAGTCTGCAAATGGTGATTGTGAATGCCATCGTACTACGTACCATTAAGCACACCGTATAAATCGAAATAATTTCTAAATTTTGACAGTTTATTGACAAGTAAAAATTAAAGCTTTTTAAGCAACACTTAATGATATGATTTTTTTTTTAAATAAAATTTTAATACATGTTAATTTCATTTTGGCATAAATACAAACATAATTTACGTTGAAAGCAGTAATTATTCCTAGACATGCACCAGGAAAAATTACAGTATTGTCTAAATACAATAATGTGAAAAGAAAAAAATTTGATTTTATAATTATCAAAATTATTAAAAAAATTTATAATAAAAATTATGTATTATCTTCGTATTACAGGTTCTTAACTGATATTTAAATGCATGGCAAACGAGGTTAGAGCAGCCATTAAAATTCAAGTAAATATTTCATAATTTGGTTAAGTCACAAACACTTTTAGGCCTTTAATTTTTTTTACTTGTACTTGGAAAGATAATTTATTCATTAAATCTCTGATTAAAAAGGTAAAATGGACCAGAGAAAAATTTCAAAAATACCGGCCACGTGTAATTTGTCTTATATGCTTGAGAGTGAGTTACTGCTGAAATGATATCTTATAAAATAAGAGCGATGAATAATAAACAGGTCGGGCATTTGTTTTCATAAGTGTTCATAGCAGCAACAGTATATTTTCCATATCAGCTTTTCTATGAGAGTCCAGAAAAGATTGGAAATTTTTTGCAATGATCACGGACATTTTTGCAGTTTATATTTGGAAAGTAAACTGGACAATCTCTATAATGGGCATTTAAAATCGAGTTTTTGGTAGATGGACGGAGATTAAACAGACCTCGAAGTCATTTTCTGAACAAAAAAAAGGTGGGAACACTATTTTTGTAAGATAATAAATTTCTCGTAATTTTGCTTATACAATATAAAGATCGTACAAAGGATAATATAGTGAATAATAAATACGCTCTTTATTATAATTCAAAGACATAAGAAAAGGTACAAAAAGCAGTGGATATGAGTAAGATCGGAGGCTTCTTGCTTGAATACAAAATATAAAATAAAATTTCCACTCTTTTGCAGGTGAAGGAGCAGATGTGAATATATATTCGTATATAATGAAATTGATTCCTTCATAAATAAGTTCTACTAAACCTTTGACAGCATTGCAACGATGGTTTTTATCATGAGAATATAAAGGTAAAAGCATTAATTTTCTTGCAAATGCAATATTAACTTACTTATTTTTATACAATAGAAAACAGTTTTTCTATTTGAGTTTTAAAGCTTAACATGGAAGAAGAACTGGAGTCTATTCCATAAATTCGCCTCCTCAGCACAGTAGTTTTATAATTAAAAATTAAAAATTTATCTGCCATTTTCTTTAAATGTGACTTTTCAATTCACGTAAAAACGTATTAAAGTAGGAAGAAACAAACTTCAGAATTTTTATAAAGATCCTCTTAATGTCAATGAACAACAAATCCAGCAAAATATTTGGAATATGAAAACACTATTTGAAGAACAACGTAAATTAAAATAATCTAAAACACTAATGAAGAAATTAAATTTTTAAATAGAAAACTTTATAATAAGAAAGGAAACTAATCTTTTAAAGGATGTTTTGCAAATGTCATTTATCTTGTTTTTCAGCATTCGAATTATAATTATTAACCAACATTTACTCTGTTAATTTATTATGCATGAGTACTTTCCCAAAGCGAAAAAAAAAGATTTTTTTTAAAACTTCTGCCTTTATGGAGAAATTATAAATTTTAGATAAGGAGAAAATGGCTTTCAAAAGTAATAAGAAAAAAAAATCAACTCCAATCTTTGGATTGAGGTTTTTTGGGGACCCCGAGGCTAAACGAAATTTTGGCCCCTTTTTGCTTACAATCGTTTGTCGCCTTGAACACCAGAATCGGCATTACATGGACATTACAAGACCCCTTTTTCCTGCTCTAAGAGGCGTGTTTCTCGCCACCGAATCCATTTATAGCGAGCGTTGAATGGAAATTCGACTCGAATAGCCTAAAATGAAACAAAAACCACACCACCCGCGGCCAGAGAATAAAGTAGCCACCCGAGTAAAATTTAATATCCACTCATGTAATGGCTACAGAAAGAGATTGCCGTAAAAGGACGAGCTTTATCGAAGTGCTTCTTCCCACAATCTTTAAAGTTATCATCTTCATTTTGTCTCTCATTTACACTTTTAGTATCCAATAGACGCCTATATCATTCTGAATATCCGTGCACATACCGAGTTATTTTTTTCTTCAATTTTACTCAAGCATTTGAGTTGAAATTCGCCAAAGAATGATGCTCTGGCCTTTGTTAACCCGTACATTCTTCATTTTTATCTTTTATTTGAATTCCAATAAGAAATTTCGCATCTCATTCCTTAATACCTGTTCTGTAAGCCTTTTTCTCAGAAATCCCTCTGCCGAAAAGTTTTTGAAGGAAAGAAGTTTACAGTTTTCGGAAAGTGATTGCAATAAACAAGCGAAGTGGTTGTTCATAAGTTAAACATAAAACAGTGCCATAAGAAAATATTAAAAATAAGCAATGTGCTATACAGGGTGTTTCAAAATTACACCACCAAACTTGGCAAAACGTTAGAGGGGATCAATGTGAACATCTTTTGTTAATAACATTTTATTCTAAAATGACTGTGCAGTCAGCTACAGTACAAAGATTCCACTGTTTCATCCTGCTTATTCGAGTCCCATTAGCAAAAAGACAGTATTGCTTAATGTTTTGAATAACATTAATTTACCCACCACAGAATAATGGTTCATTCCTTTAAATCCATACAATTAGGCACATGATTAGTACAAAAAGCAATTGTAAAGTTTAGTTGTCAATTGGAACCATTGCAAGCACAGCATGCTGACGTACTCAAATGAAGAATTGGCTGACATGCATTTCGTGTATGGAGCAGCCAATGGGAATGGGAGAGCTGCAGTTAGGTTGAACCAGGAAAGATACCCCACCAGACGTGAGCCCCACCAGACATTCGCGAATCTGCATCGGCGACTTCGTGAAACGGGATCTTTCTCCAGGAACATGGCCAACACAGGACGATCACGTAACAGGAACGTAGCGCTACAGGATGAGATTCTGCAACAATTTGCTGATAACCCAACAACAAGTGTACATGCAGTAGCGCACAACCTGGGTCTGAACCACACTTATGTTTGGAGAGTTGCGCACGAGAATTTGCTGTATCAATTCCACCGGCAAAAGGTCCAATCATTGAAGATAACTAACCACCCTCTTCCTGAAGCATTTGCAACGTGGTATTTAGCACAAAATCACACAGACCCTACATTCACAACACGTGTATTATTCACAGATGAAGCCATGTTTACACGAGAGGGAATGTTTAATTCTCACAATGCATACCTGTGGGCCCATGAGAATCCACACGCACGTTTTCTCCGTGCATATCAACAGCGCTACAGTATTAACGTTAGGTGTGGAATTGTGCATGAACAATTGATTGCCCCATACATTATGCCCACTTCCTTAACTGAGCATACGTACAACATGTTTCTTCAGCATGTATTACCAGAACTCTTGGAAGACATACCACTGAGAGTTCACCGAGACATGAGGTACCAGCATGATGAGGCACCACCCCATTTCTCCCGGGAAGTACGGTGATTACCTTGATGCAAGATTTCCAAACAAATGGATCGGTCGTGGAGGTCCTATTAACTGGCCACCCAGGTCACCTGACCTCACGTCTGGACTACTTCCTCTGGGGACATATGAAAAGTGTGGTATATGAAACTCCTGTTGAGTCACAGGAAGATCTTGTGGCACGTGTGGCTGCTGCAGCGATGGTAAACGAGATGCCTGGAGTGTTTCAGCGCATCAACCGTTCCATGTTACGACGATGTGAGACTTGCATTGAAACAGGTGGTCGACATTTCGAGCACATTATGTAGTAATAAGACATTACTGACTTGTCTAATTAATGTTCTTTGCAATGATGTGAATAAACGTGTTAAAGGTTAACAGTGTTTCCGTTCATATTAATTAATTGAATCCACGTACTGCAGTTGACTGCAGAATCATTTTAGAATAAAACGTTATTAACCAAAGATGTTCAAATTGATCCCCTCTAACGTTTTGCCAAGTTTGGTCGTGTAATTTTGAAACACCCTGTATATGAAATAATGGAATTAAGATCTACAAGATAATTAAGAAAAAAACAATTACTTTTTAATGTATAATATTTTGCTTTGGTTTAAAAATTGGATTTGATTTCCAATTACTGTACTTAGTTTTATTTTTCTGCGAATTATTTTGAATTTTCTTTTTTTAAAAAAATAATAATTTGAATGTTTACGAATTAATATGAAAAGTATTGAAAATATTTGTTCTTACAAAAAGAATAAAAATTGAAAGATATTTACTTTCGTTCCCCTAAACCTGGCTTTTGTTTCCAATTATTGTACTTCGTTTTATCTTTCCGCTTATTATTTTGAATTTTCTTTTTTTTTTTTAAAGTAATAGTTTGAATGCTTATGAATTAACAAGGAATTTATTAAAAAAATATTTTTTACAAAATATAGAAGAAAAATTGAAAGTTAAATTCCCTATCTTAAGAGTGAATATCTGAATATTCATAACATTTTGTTATATGAAGTATAATATTTATTTTTTATTTCACGGAGTATAATACTTATTCATGCATTGGTCTGGAAATCTAATTTGATTAATTTATCAATCCAGAGTATATTAAATTTGTATAGATTAAATTTATTAAAATAAAATAGTGGGCATGTTATTAAAAAAAAAAAAAAAAAGTGGAGTTAAGATATGCGCAACCTCAAAGCTACTATGGCAACTCGTTCTTCCAGTAGAAAGGAGCACATTTTTTCTAAAACATTTTTAATGTGAAGTTTCTTTTGAAGAGTTAACTTGCTCGCGCTCCTTTAACAGAAGAAATAAATAAATAAATCCCAGGAAAAACATATTAACCCACGTTATTACCGAGTATATGTACTAGTAATTAAAAGTGAATAACTAATTGTTCTGAGAAATAACATTTCAGATGTTTATGATTTAAAAATTTAAATATCTACTTAATCTACTTGTTCAAAAGATACCATTAAATAAATGATTTTATAAAACCAATGTATAAAATTTTTGAATAAATATATAGCGTGCAAGTTAAAATGCCTATAAATTTCATTCTATATTCCATTATAAAAGCACTTTCTTGCCTGTATTTATTATCACAAACTTCCTAATAATCATACATACAAATTATAATTATTTGTATATGAATCAATAATCGTAATTTTCTTTATATATCGTTATATTAAAATTTACAAACGTTTATCCAATTAAAAATTTGATAAGTTCCTAATTATTAAGTAGCGGAGAATTTATTAGTTTCACAATGCCCATCTCTCTGTCCGTCCCCTTCACATTTTCAATTTTTAAGGTAGAAGGTTGAAACGGAACATAGCTTACCATAGGCATGTCCTACTTCACTGTTTAGTTTGGTTTTGATTGGCCCACTGGATCGGCGTACACATCATAATATTTAGACATGGGAGTTACATTGAGGGGGAGTGAGAACAGACTATACTTTCATAATATTTAGACATGGGAGTTAGAAAACAATAATGTGGAATTTGTAATCAACAATAGTCTTGAGCAAGAGTAAGAGCATTAGTGCTCATTCTTAATACAGACTTGAATATTTTAATAATCTCATTTCATTAAACAAGCAAACATAAAAACAAAATAAAAATTGCTTCCGATAAAATATAATGCAAGATCTTTATTGGTGGGACTTACGGAAATAAGGAGATTCGGATAAAATTTAAATTAATACTGATGATGTGCAGTATCAGTACTTTCATTTCAACATAGGATTTTGCTTTGAACATATAAAAAAACAACGACTGATAATACTAATCCTTCACTTAATTTCATTTCAAAGTAAAATATAAATTAAAAGAAATGCTGGCCAGTCTAAACAGATAAACGCAGAATGATATAAACTGTAAAACACGTTTAGGAAAACTCAGCTAAATTGAATATGCATTCAGAAAAGAATTAGTAATTAAGAGCATTCTTTTTATGTTAGTATAAAGAGATTAATGACCGAAGAATAATAGCAGAATGAAATCAGTTTTAAATTAGATTCGTTACGAATTGTTCCCTTCGTTGACGCTTCAGTTCTTCTCCCAGCTGTTTTTGGGAAACGTTAATTGCTATCTATTTGCTGGTCCTTGCAATCAATCGTCGCTGACTATCATCACCAATAAATGGAATCGTCGTTCAGTAAAGAGCAATTTAAACAGCAAGTCATATGCTAATGAAATCTCAATAGAAGAGCTGGATTCGAGTTCAAAAATAAAAAGACTGATGAGATAAGCTATCGATCCTCAAGCGATGTTCTGGCGCATTCCACAGAAGTGAACCGGAGACCGCATTCAGCGGACACTCATCTCCGAAAAGCAATGAAATTAGCCGGAGGGTTGCAGACTTTAAAGAAGAGAGATTATCAGTTTAGTAATGAAGTGGTGAAATAAGTATGAAAAATTAAAAAATCTCCTCTCTTTTACGTTATGATAGTTTCTGCTAAGATAAACAGATAATACGCCTTGGAAAAATTCACCCATCCATAAATAAATAGTCCCAAGATGAATTGCCCTTTTAAACATGAAATTAGGCTAGAGCAGTTTATTAAAGGAACCTTTTTGGAGAAGTTTGATACTTTAATCAAACTAATCGAGCAACTTCAAAGGAATTGGCTTTCTAATTGCTTCTCCATTCTTCAAGCGGACGAGAGCAAGATTTGAATTTCAAATACGTGAATTCAGGTGAAGACTGCAGCCAAAGATCCTTCAATACATACTGAATGTCTAGATCATGGTCATCCGATTGGAAAACTAAAAGGCAAACCAATTTTATGAATCATAAATTTTACTGACTTAACGTGCTTTTAAAATAAGCTCTTCAAAAATTATTCAAAAAGAAGGCCAGTATATTAAAATTCTTTCCGTATAAGAACACACAGAATGATTTAAAAAGGATATGTAATTCATTTATTTATCCATTATTATTTTCATCTAATCAGTAAATTTGTAAACAACTTTTGATCAATATCCAAGATAATATCACTTTAACAATTTATCTTTTCTTTAAAGCAAAATGCATTTAAATCAAGGAATTTTAAAACACATAATTTAGGAAACACATAATTGAAACACATAATTTAGGATATTATTAATGTTCGAAAATTTCCTGCGATATTTGAAGCATTACGAAATTAATGAATAAACACATCTCTTAATGGCCAAACGCATTGTGCCAAAGCTAAATGCACGAAATTTTAAATTCTTCGTTAATAAATAGGAAATAACTTTTTGCAAACGAAGTTAGTTGGATGGATGGTTGGAGAAAGGATAACATTCCAGCTTCCCAAATATTATACAAAAAAAGCAGTCAACCTCTTGCAATCAACTACATCTTTGATTGCGAAATGAATCAATAACTATAAATATAATTAAAGGTGCTGGAGCATTATTGCCCAGATTTGGATCCTTTTCCCACTAACCCGTTCCATGCCGTTCACGCTTAGAGTAACTGAATGTCATTAACTGATAATTATCCGAATTAATCTTAAAACAATTAATCTGGTATAACAATGAAAGATTTCGTTTATCAGGAAAGCTCAATTTTTCCATTCTTTAGCATGGGAAGATGATTTTAAAGGTTATTTCTATTTCGACACCGATTATAAAACTAAATGAAAACGTTGCAAGATCTGGACGATTAAAATTTGAGTTTATATAAGTTGTCTGGATACTTGATGTGCACTTACAACATACAAGTGTATAATCAGTTCTTAGCAGCATAGTTGTTTTTCTACAGAGAAATGCTCGACATCGCAAACATTTTATTCCTCTTTAAGGAAAACGCGATGCCAAAGACTCAGACATTTATGCATCATAAAAGTTTTAAGAAAGAAGTTCATTATTGTTTAATAGGAAAAACAAAATTGTCATTTCACAGTTCAAATTCGGTTTATACCTCAATTTTCAGTAGCGTCGTCTCTACGGCGGCTACGTAAAGATAATTTAGCAAATGATTAGCGCTCCTTATTCAAATAACCATTTGTTACGTTTTAAGCAACTTAGAGAGCGTGCTAACTTAGAATAATTAAACATTATTAAGCATTTTAAAATTAAAATTGTAAACTGAAATTAATTTGCCACGAATTTTATCCATCACGAATAGTAGGATTACCAAATATCGTAAGTAAGAAAGCAGGACTACTGTAGGACGCAGTAGGATATAAAAATGTGTTTCAAATTTTCAACATTCTTAATTAATTCTCTATTAATTACACAGGGCAACGATAAAAAACTTTTGAATGCATTTGCCTTATTCTTGTGGGTTTTAGTGCGCTGAATCCGAAAATGCTTTTCTATCATTTTATCTTTTCTAGATTTTTTCCTATCATATCACGTTTCCAAGTTATGCACATAGAGCGTTAAAGTAATGGGTGTGAAGAGAGGCAGCTGAAATGAAAAAGTATCCATATATTTAGGCCACAAGGAAACTTATCAGACTCCAAACTCTGAATAATTTAAAAAGGTTCATTGAAAAACAGTGTTTCTAAATTTCATTATTTGTGATTTACTTAAACTTTTGTTTTGAGGAATATAGCACATTTCAGGTTCGAAAGAACTACTATGTTTGCCCAGGCATCTTTGATCTATATCTGTAAGAAAAATTGTTGCTCTGATTAAAAAAAAAACGCCATCTGCGGTTGTAGAAAAAAACTGAGGTCAGATATGAATTCAACACAACCTAAATTGGAATGGCGGAATAGTATATTCGCATAGGCCTACCACGAGGTCATGATACGGATTCAAAAAAGAATTTTTTTCCGTTGGGGGAGGAGGGAGGGGGAGTTGGGAGTCCTTAGAACCTTAATTACTCCAAAATGGCTCTTCGCAGCCAAACAGTTTCTTTTTTAAAAAAGGCTCGTCTCAATGAGAGGAGACCGTTCATGTCGTTTTTATTGTTTTTGGGTCGATGAAATGAATGCTTCTGGAAAAAATTAATATCTCTAAAAAGGCTTACCCAATTGACATAAAAAAGTCACGATTTAAGGTACTCTCTAAGTATGTGTAATTTTTATTCGGTTCTGCTATTTGCCGTTTCAGAGGAGTTAGCTGCACAAAATTGGTTAGATACGTATAGATGGATTTTTTTTCTTCCAAAATTTCAACATATCTCTTCGAATCATGCGTTTTTAAGTCGATTTCAGAAAAAAAATTTTGAGTTTCTGAAACGAACACATAAGCCTTCACTCTTAGTGGTAAACCAAAAAGCATAAGATTCAGCTCTTAACGTTAAAAAAGTTTTTAAAAAGTTATTTCTGTTGACCTGTATTATCTATTAATGTTTTAATAGTCTCAATTAGGATCTCTTTTTTGTTAAAAAAAACCAAACTTATGGGATGAGCACAAAATAAAAAACTAAAATGAAACCCTACTGTATGATAACTTTGAGTCCATTTTTTATCGAGTTTTATTTATTATTTTATATATATATTTTTTTAAAAAGCTACAATAGTACCGTCCGGGGGCCGATATGGTACAAGAATAGTTAAATGTCATATACTTATCGAGTTTTAAGGTAACCTCAGCAGCTCCTATATTGTTTTACTTTAAAGTAGGGCATTTTTCATAGGAGGTAGGACGGAGATAAAAATTGTAAGATATGTCCTTCCAAAGTAGGACGTTTGGTAATCCTAATGAATAGAAACCATTATATGGTAAAAAGCAAAAAAGACAGAAGACTCTGGCCAGAATTGGAAAAACTAATCGAAAAAACACTGGAATTTCTGGACACGTTTCATCTCTTCTTCTATATATATATATAAATGGATGTTGGTATGTATGAGAGATAAACTCCAACATCGTTTGACCAGTCACCATGAAAGTTGGCACGTGTTTTTTAAGGAGAAGGTTTTTATTCTATCCATTTAACTTTAACTAGCCGGGTTATCAGCTAATCTAATCTATAAATGTATATGCAGGTTATGGTAAGAAAGTGAGGATATTGATAAATTTAGTTTAAGGATTGTGAAAAATGTTAGAACTGGTAGTTTAAATAGAAAATGTAATCATTGTTTATTGATTTGCTTTATTATTAATTTATTATTAATTATCCTCTTAAAATTATAAAATTTCAAATAAATTAAATTAAGTAGTTTTGAATAGTTAAATTGAAAATAATAAATAATAAAAGTCGCCAGTTTTAGATTTGTGATGTGTTTTTCTTCTTTGTGATGTTTACATCAAAGGTAATTGAAGTCTTTTGGGCATGTCGTTTCCTTGTTGTTGTTCTTAAGTCGAACCATTCATCTAGGGTCTGTTTTTCGATGTTAAATTTTATTTTATTTTTGAAGCTCAATGTTCTTTTTTCAGATGTTTACTGAGCATTGACTAAATTTTATTATCAAAATATCATAAAAAATAATGTACGAGAGGGAATATCATGATATATGTAAATTTTGACACTGCCTGCAGTTCTGCATAAAAGTAAATAACTCGTATATACAGAATATCCTTAGAATAAACGATAACTACAAACAGATAAATTCAAGTACTCGCCACCATCGAAAACACATTTTTTATGTTCGTAGCTAATTTCCATAAATTTGTGTGTCACGTTTTCCCGGCTCGTTACACTGTTCAACAATGAATTTTTTACAAGAATGGAAATAGTTCCGGATTAATTTGACCATTTATATTTTGTATACATCACATATATTTCAATGGGATGCCCACGTACTAGGAATAAAATGTAATCAATTTACGTGCTTTGCACACGTTGTCTTCCTCTTGTGAGGAACATCTGGTGCATCTTTCTGAAGCATCCAGCAAAATCTTTCCTTTCCATTCCATTTTCTTTTGTATCGCTTTTCCATTGTTGAAATGTCCTGGTGGACTCGGTCCCCATGTTCATCACTAAAACCCCCGCAATTCTCAGGGAATATATTGATATTTGAATGTAAAAACTGCATCTTGAGTGACTTGCAGCCAATTTTCTCATAAGCACTATAAGTTCTTAAGGTCCATGTAATTGTCATCCCTTTTATTTCCCAAAAACAATGTTGCAATATTCCGAAAACATTGCCGAGCATATTGCTCATCAGGATTAAGAATACATTCAAACTGTTGGTCTCCCAAGAGCTGGCATATCTGTTGCCCAATGAACATTCCCTGTTTTAATTTCTCAATACTTAGTCATGGGAATTTTGACACAAGTTTTGAACTGCAAATTCATTCTTGTTCACAGCCTTTACAAATACCTTTAAGATTCCCAGTTTTATGTAGAATGATGGAAGAAGAACTTGGCTAGACTTCACGAGAGTTTCGTATGCAACATTTCGTTTGTACTAGGTAACGAAACTGTTCGCTGAGACCATTCCTTCTGTTTGTAATGTAAATCTTTTGCACGGTTATCTCACTTGCAGATACAGCAACAGTACTTTGTGTATTCTCCATGCAAACCAAGCAAAATCGCAATAACTCTGAAATGAGGTCACCCTGAAGCACGCGGCAAGTGTTAAATTGTTTAGCACTGACTTCGTAGTCGCTACTTTAACAATCCATAGAAATATATGCAAACCACAAACGGTCGTTTTACTCGGAAACTTGAACTAGGATAGTATTGTAACTGTGTTTATCGTGTTCAGCGATCAAAAATCTATAAAGTATGGCTAAAGATTTTTTTTAACAAAAAATTGTTCGAATATTTTTTCTCTTCGCTGGATATCTTATCATTTGAAGGCCATATTTATTATTATTTCTTTGCCTATCCTGATTTTTGGACCATATTGTGTATTAAAAACTTTAGAAATTCACAATGAACCAAAATAAAAAGGCAAAGTAACACAGACCCAAGTGGTAGCTAATGGATTTTATTGGACAGATTTTTTTTTCTTCCTCGACTTCTGCCGTGTATGTTCCGACAGAGCTTTTCGGTGACATCCTTCTAAGAAACTGCTTTCAGACTGCAGATATCTTTCACGGATCGGTTCCCTCACATCATCGTTATCGCAGTCAAAAGATTTTTGAATATTTTCCACGAAGAAAAACGTGAATTTCGGCCATTATGCTTTCACTAGAAGAGAAATGTGGAACGTTGCCATTATTTTTTTCAGAAATATTATACTTTCTTTTAAAGAAACGGGAAGAAATATCAACTCTATTTGGAATGGGATTTCATGTCATTACTGACAAAAAAATATTTCTGAAAACGTGGAAAAGCCTCCATTAATGACTTAGACGGTCTCCATTAATGATCAAGATGGCCGGATTCACCAAAAGGAAGCGTATCTGGCTCGGTAGTCAAGCCTAAGAAATGGAAGCTATCTTTAAGGGGAAAAATCATTTTTAATATTGATGTTAAAAATACTTGATCAAGCGGTTTCAAAAAATAATTGAAGTTTGTGTCCGGCTCGCTTTTTCAAATTTACAATAAATTCATTTTTAAAAAATGAATCTCTTTCTAAATAATGATTCGATTCCAATGTGTAACTGAATGTACTGTTAACGCAATCGATAATTTTTGATTTTAATTAATTAAAATATAAGCTTATATTTTTCTGCGAGCAATAATTTTCAATTGCGCCTTTAGAAGGAAAAATTTTTACTTCGGAGAAGAAGGATATGAAAAAAAAACCCGTTGTCGTTGTATTATTTTTATTTATTAAAAATAAAGCACTAGATGAAGAGAATGATTCTGGAAACGAGGCCAAAACTCTAATATTTTTTACAAATTTCTTCTGATTATTTTTCAAAAACAACATTTGCCTAAAAATGTTCAAATCCGCAGTGATTTGTTTTGGCTTCGAGTAGGTTGTTGAGAATTAAAATACCATTGAAGAATTTTATTCTTGTTGTTAATAAATCATTCGAAATTTCTTCTTGGTTGTTATTAAATGCGAATCCATTTTTGCATGTAAGAACTGCCGCTATTGCAGCCTTTACTTTGTTCGAAGCATGTTTTTCTCTAACTACATTTCTGAAGTGCAAAATTGAACATTAAAAAGAAGAGATTAAATTTAAAACCCATTTGTCGAAACGTCCGTTTTCTCATTCTAAAAATGAAATTTCATCGATTTATTCATTACGATATACATTCACCAACGACATCCAGCGGAATGGATGGCTCGGACCTCTCCAAAATAAACGACTCGAATGGAAAAAGATCAAATCCCTCTCTCTCTCTCTTTTTTTTTTTTTGTCTGTTCTTTTCTTTCTTCTTTCAAACTCTTTTTGTTTTTTTTAATACTTTTCCATCTTTCCCCCTTTTTCGCTCTAAATGGAAACCAAATGGCTCACATTGAAGCTTCATCAATTTTAATTTCGCCAATTTTCGAAATTTCAATATCTTTGACAAATGGCGTGCACTGGCGCACTCTCAGTCAGGCTTAAAATCTTCGGGGCCGTCTCACCATTTTCAATCAACGAAAATTCAATGCATTAACAATAATGACGTCATTATTTGGAATCAATAAGAGGAGAAAACGAAAATTGTTTCGCGAAATTCTTGATCGATTCTGGGAAGGATTGGCGACCGTGCTGCTTCTGTCTCTCTCTCTCTCTCTCTCATGTGCCTGCAATGCGTGGAAGACGAAATAGTTTTTTTTTGCATCTCATTGACTGATAAAATAAGCATTCCAGATGATATTATGTTTTGGTCTGGATATTCTTCCCACTGCCATCGACTTCCTTTCTGTCGGGTTACAAATGATATGTTTTTATGTACAACAGACAACATTTGATTCCCCTCCATCCCTTCGGAAAAAAAAAAAAATCAATGCTCTACCCCCTTTTTCCGTACCTTCTTACCGCCAGGAACGGTGCGACGAAGAAAAAATAGAGGGATGGGTGAGAATAATAACATATGAAAAAGAAAAAAAAGATTATCGGAAAAAAAAATTGCAACTCGCTTTAAACGCCAGCAAAAAAAAAAAAAATTGACGGTGCTAAATCATCCGTTCATTTTGGCTTATTTACTTTCCGATATATAGACGTTCTTTCAATTTATTAGCGCAGTATTCTACAATTACCATCATCTCTATTATAGATTAGCGCTATTCAATGCACTGATGGATCCACAAATCTCTTCGATAAAATGTTGAACGAAAAATCAATGAAAAGAAAATGGCAATGAAAGTGAAATCAACTCGAAAATCTCTTAACTATCTTTCATATTTGGTAAATTTTTATTTGAACGTTACTTTGGTAATAAGCCATAATTGAACTTTGAAGCAATTTACCATCTTTATCAACGAAAGAACCACCTTTACTGCGTTCGCAATTTCATTTCTATATATCTTTCAGTCCCTATACCTGTCAAATAGGATGCACCTAATATTAGCAAAGGGGAAAAAAAGCCTCATAAAACCCAACTATGAAATAGCGGCCAATATGAAAAAAAAAATTCATGTAGGAATTTTTCATATTGCATATTCAGCAAAAGACACCAGGTTTTATAGCCTTACGAGAAACAAATTTATGAAATTCAAGTTTTTAGAATCTCTGCAACCTTATTTCTGAAATCCATTTACAGTTAAAACTAATTTTATGAAAAAAAATTTATTATTAGGTTGAAAATAAAGGCCCTACTATAGCAATACAAGACCATATACTATATAGGGTGTAAATTGAATGTTGTCGCTATTTAGAGGATCGTTTCCTAAGGACAAAACAAGACGAAAATGTTTTTGAAGGTTATTTTAATAGATGGCATACTTTCGAGAAAAATGATTTTAAATGTGATGGCGGACATGCATCTGATGTATGGACTCGCTGAGAGGTTGCTACAACATTTCCCCATTGAAAAACATTTAAATATTGGATCAAGGATCTTTCAAGGGACAGTTCGAGGTAGGTCACCAACGGTACGAACTGCATTAGAAGAACATGCTGGAGACAGTACAAAAAGAATTGCATCGAGGAAAGGTGTCAGTCACATGACAATCTGGAACATTCTAAAAGTAAAGGTGCTGTATCCCTACCATCTGCTGTATTACATTTCAAAGTCATTTTTCTCCTAAACGTATGCTGTCTATGGAAAAACTTCCAAGAACATTACATCTTATTTTGTCCTTAGGAAAGGATACTCTAAATAGCGCTCAACATTTAATTTACACCCTGTACTCAAAAATCAGTTATCAAATTTTATAGTAAGAAAATAATGTAATTGTTATGCCACTGTTTATTATTTCAATTACTTTATAGAAGAACCCCGTTATTACGAATCCGGTTAATACGAATTATCATTTAATACATTTCTTTTCGCCGGTCCCGACCCCGTGACTTAAATTTCTATACAAAATTAGTCATTTAATACGAATTTTTAAAACTAATTTCGCATAAAACGAATCAAAGTCATGAATTTCATTACTACTTTCGATTCGTGACAGGGGGCTAGGTCCTGTTGCAATATCTCAGTACCGTCAGGATACCTCTTTTCCAGCTCTGGAAAAATCTCTTTCATAGAACCTCTTTTCTGTATAGTGGCAAGCGTATCATTCCTTTTATTGGCTGCAGGCTTCCGAGACCATCATTCATTCGAAAGCAGTAAATGCCATGAAAAAATGTCTCCGAAAACATGCTTTGTTTCAATTAATTTGCACGAGGGTGTATGTTGTGTCAGGAATTATCTCCATCTTTTCTATAATTTTACTGGACATTATATTTTGTGCCTGATCACCTTTGCACTTTTCTAATTTTTTTATTTCGTTTTATTTTCACTATCTCAATTTTAATATTTTTAATTATAGAATCATTCATATTAAACCTTTCACGACTCACCAAGAAACGCAGCCTTAAAGTTTCGCAAGTGCTTGTTTTAATTTTTGACTCCTGAATTCGTAAAAGAGTTCGTATTCTTGTTTTGATTTGTGTATTATAAGAATCAAACGTTCACGTGTTTCAAAGTGAAAAGTGAAAGTTTATACGTATTCTTTTGTCTTCACATGCTTATTAAATGCGTCTTCCAAAATATAAACAGAGGCATAACGATTAGTAGTTCTATTCGTTATGACAGAGGGTACTTAAAGGACACATTCGCCATCTCGTTTGGAAATCACAAAATACAAAAGTTTCGATTTCTATTCTGCAAGTTACTATCACGGTCTATACATATACATAGATATGTATATGGTCATCGAGCTTCCACCATTTTTTTCCATTGTTTCGAGAAGCTAAGGAAAACAGATCGCGCCAGATGCCGCATAGATCACACTAGGGTGGCGCTGCAGGTGCAGATGGGCCACAGATTACCGAGTAGACAGATACGACATTAGAGGGTGTAAGCGGTTGCGCCTGGTATACCAACGATCCTGGTGAAAAAGAGGGGAACTATGTTTTGTTGTCATTTCGTCTGCTTTCCCGTTTGTTTGTTTTTTTGTTTTTTGTTTTTTTTGTGTGAAAATTTTTACATTTTCGCTTGCACATCTCTCAATAGTTTTAAATAAAATGTTTTTTTTTTTTTTAAATATAACATATTTTCTCTATATATTTGTTTTTTTTTCCTCTGTATTTTATCAATGAAATATGAATGAAATGCGAATGAAATATTAAGCCAAGATTGATTAAAATACATGGCAAAGGTTTAAAATACATTCTACTTATCATTTTTTTTTTTTTTACTTTCATTTCGTTTTTTCCAATTAATTTTGGAACTCAAATACACTGTTTTTCCATTGCAGAGTATACATTATCAAGTAATTCCCCTCTTTTTCACTTTAGGGCGCGACCGTCAAAACGCACCCAATCATCCCATGTTAAAAAGGGCTTATGTCGCATCTGTCTACTTGGTAATCTGTGGTTGGGCCAATTGTACACCTCATTCCAAAAGCGTTTTCACTTAGGTGAATAATGTTCGGCCGCTTTGCAAAATATTAAACCAGTGAAATTAATCAGTTCATGCAGTAAATCGAGTTGGAATTGCATTAATTTTACTGGTTTAAAGCCGATTAGTTTGAGTAGCTTGATGTATTGCACGGACACCGAAAATCATTTCACCCTATGTGAAAACGCTCTCAGAATGAGGTGTACATGCAGTGCCACTTTTCAATAGAGTTTCCGCCCTATCGGGAGCTAGAAACTTTAGCTTCATTTTAACAAGAGGTCGATGACCTTTTATGTCTATAGATCGTGGTTACTACATAATTTGAATTGTAGTTGATAAACTATTTTAACTATGAGTGATGTAAAATTTTATGAATACTAAAATTACAACTAACTTTTAATCAATTTTAACCAATTTTGGAATCTTATTAAAATATTATGTTTATTTTTCCTTTTTTTTTATCAGGTCTGGCTAGATCAGGAGATAAAATTCCCATCACCGTGAGCGGTGCGGAAAAGTGCTCATTTCAGAAGAAAACTAACAATGGTGTGGTATGCAGACTTTAAGTCAATTGTTATGGAGCAAAGACAGTGTTATCGAGTTTTTAACAGTAAATACCAATTAGACGCCAAGAAGATAAAAAACATGACATCAACAGTTCCTGGACGTCGGAAAGACTGGAAAAAGTTCGAACGAAACCCAAGAAAATCGATACGTAATTTCAGATGCCACAAGTAACTGGCATAAGATTGCCAGAAAACGAGAAGACTATGTACAAAGTCTTAGAACTTATATTTATGAATACAATTTCTTTATATTCATTAGTTAGGTATTGGAGGGAAGAGCAAATTAGGGAATTTCGGTGTAGACACTCTGTATATTTCATTTTTATTTTCAACACTATTCTCTAATATGAGGTTCATTAAATTAGAGTTCTTAAATTCAAGGAATTATTAAATCTAAATGAGAAGTGGGAATATACTGTGGATAAAGACATGATGCAAAAAACGAACCTCTTGTCCACAAACGTTTTTAATGGGCGAATACGTATTTCGATCTCTTTGAGATCATTATTCAACGCAAAAA
>JAHWFO010052524.1:1605217-1622542 GCA_023313115.1 Rhysida immarginata | reverse complement strand
TTTTGCGTTGAATAATGATCTCAAAGAGATCGAAATACGTATTCGCCCATTAAAAACGTTTGTGGACAAGAGGTTCGTTTTTTGCATCATTAAATCTAAATGTTTATTATAAATCTGTTATTGTAGCTAAATTTTTAGCATTTTATTCAATAGCAACAATCAAAATTTTGAAATTTGCTATTTAAGTTTCTAGTATCTATTTACAATTTTCATGAAAAAAAATGGACCGTTTGCATCTGTCGAAAAAGAGAACTGTTTCATTTCTAAGGAAATAACGTGGTCCTATTCTAAGTCTACGCAGCTCCTTTCTTCATTAGTTCACTTTCCTCGCATGTCAACTAGTCCGCAATTCCCTTAGAAGAAGCCGATTATAAATATTTATATCATTTTATGCTAGAATTGAAATAACCTGGTTTTATAGAGGTTAATATTTAGTTTTAACTTTCAGAAATGAAAAATGCAAAGGATACCAGACAGAAAATAGTAATGCATTAATATTAAAACTGAAGTATCTTCAAAACTACTGCCTCTTTCTAATAGTGTACTTCATCTCAATACTTATGTGAGGGAAATTTCGTTTGACTCTAGGCTGCCTTTGAATTTATTATGAGATAAAACCGTTAACGCGTCTATGAAGGGAAATCGATATGGTCAGCTACGTGAACTTCATTTCTCTTCAAAGGAAAGTGAATTGAAAATACGCATGTGACGGCGGACATTTTCAGACTATATTTTATTTTCAATAAGAATAATGTCTATACGATATTATTTTAATTGGTTATGAAATAGTCTTAATGATTTCTTATAAAATACCACTATTTTAACTTCAACTCTTCAGTATACAGAAATTTTCACATTGTGTAAGACAAATAATTTCCTGAGCGAATTTTATTTTTTCACTCGTTTATTTTTATGCATTAATAGAAAATTTTTATTACTGTTTAAACTTTATAAACCTTTACGCTTGCTTAAATGTTTAAATATCTAACAATAGTGATTTAGAAATAGGTCAATGCTTGTAGGTAGTTAATAAGCATTTCCAGAGGGTTGAGGCAGTTAACAATGAAGGCACGATCTTCTTGCACGATCCCTCTCGCACATCACGTATGATGACTGTACGCGCCTTAAATCAGTGAGCTGTAGAATGCCTATGCAGTTAGCTTACAAGGTTAAGCCTAAAGTCGTGAATATATTGAACACATTTCGGGAAGGCTATATATGCGCCCTTTTCGACACGGGTGTCAGTTATCCCTAATAATTGCAAAGTGTACGGAGCAAGATCTCGTCGTAAGTAAAGAAACAGAGAAAGAAATTCAGAGAAAGAAACAGCTTTCACCTCAGGCAGCGATCATAGTGAAAATGAACCAGAAACAGAACCCGGCCAGTAAGCTGGTAGCTATTCATTAACGTAACACAGACAACAAAGGACGGGCTACTCTCATTATCTAATGCACGGAGAATTTTCCAAAGATTACATGGTTGGAACTGCATATTGTGCTCGTATTATTCTCAGGTTAAGATGGCTATGTTCTTCCAGAAGTCCTGATTTGAATCCCATAAAGAATTTATGGGAAATTCTTTTCAGGAAGGTGTACGCCAAAAACAAACAATATTTAACCCTAGTCAGCCTAAAGGAGGCCGTTTTGAGAAGCTGAAACGATATTCCTCTGACATTATTACAAAAACTGATAAATTCCATGCCCAAACGGGTAAAGGACTCAATTTACCATCATGCAGACGTCTCTACGATATGTACATGGTTAAGGCGTTGAGCCACTGGCCTATTATGCAGTAAAAACAGCATGAATCAAAATCAAGGTGATCCCATTTTCATCCACCCCGGTTAAGTCCTTAGACGCCTTTTCCTGAGACTTCTGTGGCTTTGGACTTCTTATAAGAGAGATTGGAAACCGTCGACCTCCAACGCTGAGAGGCGAAGGGAAGTGTGCGAAGAAGTGTGGACGTTGCAATGCTTTGCAGACGTTTCATACAATAGAGACTGTGATGTCAGGCCATTGTGCATAACAGGGAACATTATACAGGGTGATTCTGAAAAAATGTGTATAACTGTAAGCAATGAGAGAGGTGACCAGAATGAACATTTTCTTTTAATCCAATGTGGGTCCGAATTTGAACGCTAACTGAGATATGAACAGAAATAAAAATGCCGCTACCAAGATCAACAAGTTAATAACTCAGGTTCGGCAACGCTTAGAATAATGAATTTTAGAGGAATAATAGGGTACATAAAACTGTGTACATTGTTATAATTTGATCGTATTCCAACGAGTAGTTTCCGAGTTACGCATTCAAAATCGTAACAGTGCTCACATGCGAGTACTAACCAGCACATGTTACGTTGTTGAGTGCGTAACTCGGAAACTACTCGTTGGAATTCGATCAAATTTTAACGGTATACACAGTTTTATGTACCCTATTATTCCTTCAAACTTCATTATTCAAAAAGCTAATAAAGTAAATATAATTAGGACGTATTAATTATTTATAAATAAGGTGTGCCCAAAAAGTCTGTATAATTTTTTTTTTGGAATATTTTTGCAATACTTTTTTATAAAATACTTTTGCTTTAAAAGATGCAAAATAGGCTTTAAAGAGTAATAAAGAAAATAACTCTCAAGTTGTTTTTATTCAATTTTTTGTCAATTATTTGAAATATTCAAATAATCACTGTCCAGAAAGTCTGGATAAATGCTCTCACCCTAATAAATGATTTGCACTCCTCCAAATAATTGCACAAATAATTAGTTTTTCTCCTATATAAATTACTGGATTTGATCATCAAACCAGTCATTTCGCTACATATGCACCATGGGTGACAACAAACAATTCACTGAAGACTAAGTGGAAACAATTTGGAAAATGAAGGCCGAAGGAGCAACAGTGAAAGACATTGCCGGACGCATTGGTAAACCGATTCCTGGTGTTTACAAGATCATAAGAAAAGGTGAAAGAGTGGAAGCCAAAACCTCGCTCTGGACGACCAAGATCAATCACTACACGAACTAATCGAAGGATGGCTCGTCTTGCGACAGAATCTGCATTTTCAATGAGAGAAATTACAGAAGAAGGAGGAGCAGTTTTCAAGAGCACCGTTCATAATCGCCTCAAAGAGCAGCCAACAATTTCCTATAAGAAAATGGCCAAAAAACCTCCTCTAACTGCTGCACATCAACTTGCCAGAAGAGAATGGGCTCGTGATCATATATCTTGGACATCTGAATGGGAAACCGTTATCTTTAGTGACTAGAAGAAGAGGAACTTGGATGGCACAGATGGCTGGTCATGTTACTGGCATGACCAAGACCTACTTCAGTCGGCAGTAGGGCGGCGGCTCCATCATGGTTTGGGGTGCCTTTGGCTTCCACGGAAAATCCGACCTGGTGTTCATCAGCGGCAGACAGAAGTCCGAGGACTATCAAAACACCCTAGATAATCACCTGCCCATTGGGCAACAGCTTTGTGGTCCCAACTGGATTTTCCAGCAACGGACAACGCGCCCATTCACACATCACATTCAACAAAGGCATGGTTTGACTCCCATCATGTCCGAGTCATGGCATGGCCAGCCAGAAGTCCTGACTTGAATCCCATAAAGAATTTATGGGAAATTCTTTCCAGGAAGGTGTACGCCAAAAACGAACAATATTTAACCCTAGATTGCCTAAAGGAGGCCGTTTTGAGAAGCTGGAACGATATTCCTCTGAAATTGTTACAAAAACTGATAAATTCCATGTCCACCACGGGTTCATGATGTCATTGAGAATAAAGGAAAACAAATTAAACGATGAGTTTTGTTTAATGCAGTCTTTTTTTGATATTGTTTTCATAACTGTACGTACAGGGTCTTTATAATTAAAGCTACATTTTGACATGGCCATAAAAAAAAACTACTGGACCAAAAGCTATAATACTTGGTAATATTATACAAGAGGGCATGGGAAGTTCATACCCACCAAAAAAGAAATTAGTTCAAAAGGTCACCACCGGCATGGAATGGCGCTCTATGAAATATTCGTATACGAAATTAGACACGAAGACACAGGCTATCTTATCTTATCTGGTACAGAGGGTAGATTATCGCAAGCGATAATCTGCGGCACCTACTCCTACGAGGGAGTTTTGCGCCATCCCATTAATAACGACTGCTACGAGATGACAGTAGCAGTCGGGACCGACGGCTTAACGTGCCCTCCGAAGCACGGGGGGTTTCATGATGGAAAAGCTGCTGGGGATAAACGAACCAGAGGCTGTCACCAACTGCTGGAACACCAGCTATGGTCAATCGGCAAATGGGTCAGACCAAAGTCCCCCAACAGCCGCGCCCCAAATAGCTGTCCCGCCAGCGGTGGCCCTCAAGCCCAGGCCGTCACCCAACCAGCAGCTGGCCGCGTCTGAAGTTGCTGAACTCCATCGATTGGCTAGCCAACCGACGAGACAACCAGGCCACGGCCACCCCCAAGACACAGGCTAACAAGTCTTTAATCGTTACTAAAAATAATTTTAGTCATGTAACTAATTTTAGTAACGATTAAAGACTTGTTAACCTGTGTCTTCGTGTATAATTTCGTACACGAATATTGCATAGAGCGCCATTCCATGCCGGTGGTGACCTTTTGAACTAATTTCTTTTTTGGTGGGTATGAACTTCCCATGCCCTCTTGTATAATATTACCAAGTATTATAGCTTTTGGCCCAGTAGTTTTTTTTATGCCCATGTCAAAATGTAACTTTAATTATAAAGACCCTGTATTATTCAGACTTTTTGGACAATAGTTTTGTGAAAATTTTTTTATTAACAATAAATAATTGAAGCATATTGTTTTGAATAATCGTTTCATAATTAAACTATATGCAGATTTAACATCAATAAAGCAAAAGTATTTTATAAAAAAATGTTGCAAAAATTTCCAAAAAAAAATAAAAAAATTACACAGACATTTTGGACACACCTCATCTATGCATATGAATCTGAACACAGGAAATACTCAAATCCAGAACAATATGAAAATATAAATTAAGTCTGTGGAGCAGGAACCCCTGCTTATTAAAACGAGAATCAAAGTCTGCATGCATTTTAACGATAGCTTATATTTGCAAAGTAGCTCGTCCATAAGGAAATGAATCAATCCCAATGTAAAAAAAAGAAGAAGAATGGCCTCTTCTCTCGTAGGCAACTAAGGAGTTCTTTTCCACTTCATTTCCCCGTGAGACGTGTCGCCGCCGCCTCCGTCGCTGAAGGTTGCGTTCCCGGCCACCAGATGACTCCCGCGGCGGCGCGCTCTTTCGCCCAGTTCGCTTTAACTCGACGAAGGCTGCTTGGATTCGCCAGAAACGTGCCTCGCAGCGATTTGGGCAATAGATGAACAAGCAAACATCGGACCGAACATTTAGACCACTATTTTTTATGATTGCATGGGCGAACAGTCACGTCCAGCTGCGGGTGCGGCTGCTTGGACCCCCTAAGACGAAGTGGCGCACAGCGATCGGAATTATGTTTGCTACGGAGTGAGAAATCCACAGAAGATGCGGGGAGAAAAAAGGGATAAAGTTGAACGACGTTATGAAGGGAAAGAGAAGAGAGAAGAAACGAATAACCCAATGCAATCCTTTCGGTCGATTAAGCAGCAGTCGTCTACTATTAGGAATGCATCTATTATTTATCGATTTCTTTTTTATTTTCTTCTCCTTTAAGGTTTTTGTGTGCGTGTTTGTTTTTAGTCTATTAAATATTCATTGGATTCTCATTACTAACACTTTAATAAATAATCCGCCTTCATGCAAATAGGGAAAGAGAATCGATATTTTTCCTTGTTTCTGGTGATAATACATGAATAATCACAGGATTAAATTAAAGCAAGCTAATATACAACATTAGCTGTCATTATTATGTTTGAGAAGCTGCTTTATTACTTAATGCTACACCTTCTCTCTAATTGTAAATCGCATTGAATAATTAAAATATTAATAAATTAAATAAAAATTAGTTATTTAGCTACACACAAAATCAGGAACGAAATGAGCTATTCAAATGAAATTTGTCACAGATTTATTATTCTATGATTAACTCAGAATCCACCACGAGAGAAGATAAAAGCTCTATGAATGAAAGTGACACATAATTTGCTCTTCAGTCAAATAAATACCGCAACTTTACTTTTGAAGAGCACGCGTATAAAGTATGAAAAACAATATTTTGTTGTAAGACGGCACCCATGCACCTAAATGTCATGTAGAGTTTGGCACCATGTGTTAACGAGTTGGTACAGAAAATTACTGATACAGATATTGATTTTTTCAGTCGATCTCAAGTACGCTCTGCGATTTTTTTGAAACGGAGAGAAATATCGCTTCAAATTTTGTGTTGCCAAAGAAATTGCTTGTGCTGAAGCGTTGGAAAAGGCCAGATTTGTCAAAGTACAGTTCTTGGATTTTGCACAAAGATAATGTGCCGTGCCATACAACGACTCTTATACGAAAAGTTTACCAAAAACTACGACAAAGCACCACATTCGTCAGATACGACACCACGTGACTTTCTCCTGTTCCCCAACTTAAATGACCATTTCGTGGAAGACGTTTTGAGCCCATAAAAAATTCGCAGAAGGCCATATACGAAAATGCCTATAAGAAGTGTTTTGGCGACTAAATTATTCGTTGGCATCAGTGTTTGGAGGCGATAAAATAAATTTGGATGATTAAACCAATATTTTGTGTTTTACTGAACAATTCCCAGTATTTATTTGACTGAAAATATCCTAAACTTACTATTGGCTGCTTTTTATTCATAACCTAAACTTACTATTGGTGTCGTTACATACGCGGAAAATCAGTACTGCCTGAATTTGGAAATGATTGCTAGAGTCTCCTATTATCATTTTTACTGTTAAGTATCCATTAAAGAATTAGGTAGAAATAATTTTAGTTTAAAAGTCTTCCTTGTTCTAAATAAATAAGCTCCCTAGAGTTCTAAAAATATCATTTAAATGCCATAAACTGGACTGCACGAACGAGGAACATTAATCATTTGATTAACTTGCCAGTACTACGCATGGCAAATAGCGAAAATTATACTGAAAATTCAGATTATAAATTAATTTTGGAACTGTCAAATTATGATTTATATTTTCTTAAAATTCCCATAATGCATGGCCGCCTGTGCTTTTGAAGAGAAATTGATTACTTTTAAAAAAGATAGTTCAGTAGCCAACCATTGACGGCAACGACAACAGCTACAAACTGGACGAAAAACATTCAGACATCATTTTTAAAATCGAATTTAACTCGTACGGATATGTAAGTCACGTCGTTGGGAAAATGGAGCATCCACTATTAGAATACTCATACGAGAGCGTTTTAAAGTCGTGTTTCCGTGTTTTCGAATAGCATGATGCGTTTTTTGGCGCTTGAGAACGCATTTCTCAAATTTCTAAATATCACATCGGGAACACTGCAGGGTCCAAAACATCTACGGTCTATCATTTGATTTTCAGGTTATTGGAATGCGTATTGTGTATATCGGTATCTCCAATTGAATTCATTGACTACTATTTACACAATGCGTAGGGCAAGGATCCCCCCCCCCCTCCTGCAGAACGAACGCATGTACAGTATGCGGCAAAATAAACAGTACTGAAATTATGAAACGTTTATTATTTATGCGCATTTCAGTACTGTTTATTTTGCCGCATACTGTATGTCCACTATCGACTCTCCGTACAATGATGATGATTTGATATAAAAAGCTGAATCGCCACTCATCGGAAAACAACGGAAAAGCGGCGAAAAACACGCTAACATCAGCGTTATAGGTATTATTATATCTTTTAGCAATTGTGGTTTAAAAGTAAAGGAAGTCGCAACAATTTGCGTGCAGTGGACATATGACACAGTGGACATATGAACATATGAATGTTGGGCGATAAAGGTTTTTTTTGATTAAAAAACAATCTTTTATTGCCTAATATTACATGTAAGGCTTCTTAATCTACAATAACTGCTGAAAATGACTACAATCAGCTAGGATGCATGAATCCAATTTACTCCTCATTGACTCCGAACTCTTTCAAAACACCAGGGTTGTTTCTTATTAAATTACATCCATCTTTTACATTTTTACTGTAATTCTGTAAAATAACGACTTCAGATCAAAGAAAAAAATCAAAGGGGTTCAATGAAGTCCGGCGATCGAGCAGACCATAAATGAGGTCCACCTCGACCAATCCAGCGGTCTTGATATCTTGCATTTAAAACTCATGAGCGACCACACAAAAATAGGCTGGTGCGCCATCATGCATAAACCACATTACGTTTCTCGTTGCCAGTTGTATATCCGAGTGTTCCAAAAAGCAGCCGTTTTTTAGTAATCCCATATTGTTAAAAGGTATCAGTATTGTTTTTGTCGAATAACCTTTATTGATTTTTAAAATAACCCAAAGAATCACCCCTTGAATTTTTGCCTTATATTTAGTAAACACCCTGTATATTACAAATGCTCATCCTCTTACGTAGATGTGCGACCTATTCCTTGAAGGCGATGTGTCTGGAAGCCACATTTCTAAAGATGTATTGATAGCTTGTCCCATAAGGATAGAAATAGCGATAGGAATGTTCGGCTTCACTGATCCCGATAATCCTATCTCGCTCAAAGTCCTAGGTTTACCTCATTTACCGATTTCATACATTTTTGTCCTCCCAATTTATAAACACCCTATAGTGTGTAATTGCAATTCTTTGCATTTCTGGTCTTAATGGATTGATTCATCAGACCTAATCTAACCAACTTTCATAAAAAGTGGTATACCTTATTATGAGCTTTAGCTAAACGCTACTTATAAGAATGAACGCTTGGCCAGTACGTTTATTCGTCCGCCGTTTGCACGATAACTTAAAAACGGATTAGCCTTTTCAAATTCTGTTTTCGGCAAGGTCTTGGCTCGCTCTATCAACTTATCAGGGACCCCCTTCAAATCGATTACACGTGCTAAAACAGTGACCGATAAGTATACCAAGATAATAATTGACTCGTCAAGAATGAATACATGAATGTTTATCTTTTAAGCATTGTTGACATGAGATTTTATTTTACCTAGAAGCTGAGATAACAGGACTCATATTTTGATACACAATAAAAATCAATCCACTCCATCACGATTATTGAAAAATCAGAAATATATGGCTTAGCGTTATATTTATTATATGACAATATCTGATATCATGCATGTAACCAAGAATGTCCGCTACATCTCTAAAATTTGCTGCCTTTAAATGCTTATTATTAAGTAGTGGAAGAATGTTTTGAGGTATAAGATTGAAATTCGGAATGTAGCTTACTATGGACATGTGCACCTTCACTATTTAGTTTGGTTTAGATTGGTCCACTGGGGTTGGAGTTTCGGGAGTGGGAGTCAGAGGGGACCAGAAGTCTACGTGTATTTAGATATATAAAGGAGCGAAATTCGGTATGCAGATTCCTCTAGGCAAGATCTACATTACTATGAAGTTTGGACCAATTTGTTCCAATGGGGTCGGACTTGTGGGGGGGTTGGCAGTAACTTGGTCTTTAGTACTGTGGCAGCATATGGCATTTGATATACCATTCGATTGGAAATGATGAGAAACTAAAGAAGATAGAGCTCTTTTTTCATTATCCAAATACTATGTTCGAGAAAATAAATTTTTCGATTAAAAAACTTGGAGGGGGGTTAAAAAGTCCAGATCAGATTTATAAATACTTAATTAAAAATATATAATTATCTCTGTCTTGTAGAGCAAGTATTTGTAACCGAACCTGGAAAACTTACGGTTTCAGGAAACTGTCGAAAGTAAAATTAAATTAATTTCCTTAACAATTTCCACAGAATTTAGTCTAGAGATTTTTTTCTTTAAGATATTTACGGAATACAGGTATCTCAATGAGACCTTGGTTAACGTTAATAAATGATGGGCATTTTACCTCCCACGAATCGTATCTAATAAATGGAAACTCGCTCTATTTAATTTTGCAACTCTTCATTTGTGGTTTTTCTTGATATGATCTTTCTTGTGACCTACAGAGTAGAACATATAATTGAAAAACTACAGTCAAAGTAACTCTAAACCTCAATAAAATATCGTTGCAAAGAAATTTGGAATTAAAAGAATTTCTCTACCTTTGTTACAAAATAATTACATATCTCTTTCTATGAAATTCCAATATTTGCTTCTTTTTTTCTTCGACTTCTCCTAGGGCAACCGCATGGAAAATGATCAAGGATTCGAAGCGTAAAAACCGCAATGAAATTTCGAAATTAATAATACTTTAAGGACTATTTTCAATCCAAATAAATCGATTTTACAAAATTTTAATCTAAACTATGGCATAATACGAATTTCACTGAAGGAATTCTGCATTTTTTGTATTGGTTTATGTTCAGAAAGCTTCATACAGAGAAGACGAGAAGTGTGTCTTCACGATCGCCGAGCACGATTTAACATAGGAAGACGATATTAAAACGTTCTCGCAGGCGTATTTCGACAGATGTCAGAAAGAGAATAAAAACGCAGCAACGTCGGGATCTTTTGTTTTCCAACGGCGTAATTTATCTACCCATACAATTAAAATTCGAATTTATAAGTGGTGAGCTTCTGAATATTTTCGGGTATTTTATAGCTCAGCAGCATAGTCGCCAGTGGCAAACAGATCAACACTACCATCGAAAGGAATTTAATTGTTTTCTACGAAAATTTAGCGTTAAAGACGTAGGCAGTCATGCATTAAACAAGCTAATTCAGAAAGAACCATCCAATTTCAAATTTTTTAAAAAACGTGTATATAATTTTGAAATCGGATGTTTTTTTCTGAATTACTCTGTACAGTCACCCCTCCTATATCGTAGTATTGTCAAATGCGGTTTCCTTATAACGAGGAACAAAAATTGCGACAATCCTTCTTTAACAATACTCTTATTACATATACGCGGCTTTCCCATACTGCCTTGCAGCTTTTTTCATACAGTTAGACAGAGGTTACATTACCGATTACTTTCAGTTTGAGCCTGAACAATTTGCTTTGCATTAAGTCATTGCATTGGCCGAGAGTGAAAGCGTATCCCACTTCGATGTTTACCTGTATACAGATAAACTGGATTAATTGTAAGCAGCTCCTGTAGCATGAATTTTTCTATTATACTTTTATGGTCAAAATAATGGAGAATTCCTCTGTATTCTTCACCCTCCAATTTACTGTTTCGGATACTAAGGAATTCTCCTGTAAATTCAGGAACCATACAAAATTACAACAGATGGCACAAAGAGCTCGACGATATTATGGGCGGTCGCTTGTTCGCATGACTTTTTTTTTTAAATCCAATTGCGTCGCAAAACTATCTATATAACGCGGTACGGAAGAGTCCGTTATAGGAGGATTGATTGTAGACTGCATTCTAAGGAAAAAGTTTTTCATGATTTTTTAAATGGGGAAAATATCTGTTCAAAATCTGTTTTGACCTGAATTTTTTAGAATAACCATGGTTATTAGAAGTTAGAGGTTGGTCAACTCCCAAATTATTACCTAATTTGGGGAAATTCTCTCAGTAGATGGCTTCGACGTCAAAGTAGTCTATTGACCGCCAAGAATTAAGCTTATTTTGAACGGTTGGTTGGTTTGGTTTGGTTTGTTTGGTATTAACGTCCTTTTCAACTGCTATGGCCATTTCAGGACGGCATTATAGGGGCCGCAAATTTTGCCTCGCAAGGGTTCTTTAACGTGCAGCCGGCAAACGACTACACGGGACCAACGGCTTTACTTCCCTTCCGAAGGAAGTGCGTGATTTCAGGATTTCCCCCTGAAAAATCCTCGCGTACTCGGGCATCAGAGGCGATCACGCAACCACTGAGCCACCGAGGCACATTATTTTGAAGGGAGACCTTCGTAAATGCACATTTCTCCAGATTATTCTCTTATTTAATCTTTCAAGTATTTTCTTAAAATGCTTTCAGGTGTTGTAGTAACTAGATGTAAATCTGGCTATGTTTGTAGTAAAGATAAAATGAGTCTTTTCAAGTTCTTTCAATAAAGAAAGACACTTAAAAATGGCAACGTGAGCTTCCTCGAAACAACTTCGCGCCTTCTAAATCATCATGAATATGTGAATTTCTTTTCGACAAACGATTTATTGTAACTTATTTTTCTTTTCCTTACCTCCTTTACCTTTTCGGTGTCGAGGATGTTAAATAACTATTGGACCTATTTGAAGGTACAAGAAGCCAACTGAGGCTTTGCATGGTCCCTCTAAGCTTCTTAGCAATGGGACAAGAACAGCAATTTGAACCTGCTTGCCTGGAGAGCGGTTAGACTTGCGCTTATTACAACTTCAATTCCAATTATCATTAAAATAACAGTGAATTTTTCATTCTTTACCTTTCATCATATTGTTCATTAACGTGTTTATTAAAAAAGTATTTAAATCGTAATGTATAAAAAAGATGTTTGTGAACATTAAGAATATTTTTTTAATATTGTAAGACTGTCTTCTAAAATTCCCTAAATTTAATTAAGTAAAATTAAATAATATTTTTTCTCACTTATTCAAAAAATTACTTAAATCCAGCTTCAAAATATGTTGCAAAATAAACTACAATTAAATCTTTTCCCTGTAGGACCACCTCCCTAATGAGACTCCCTCCATAATAGAACCAATTTTTTTTTTCACCGAATTTTTTGCCATTAATTTTATACAAAACGAAACTCCTTAAAGGGACCACCTTATATATGAAGGAACAAGGACCACGCTTTTATGGATCCGGAAAACAATGAACCTCTTTTACAGGATCAGCCAATCATAAAAAAGCAGTTTATAGGACCGAGCATTTCAGAAAAGAGGTTCTAAAACTTGCCCATTTATCTGCTTAAAAATACCACATGCTTCTAATCTGACATTGCAATTGAAAAGTTGAACTGCTTGATTGTTGGCAAAGTTTATTATGGTGCTGGATGCAGTAAATTAGATCAAACATGCATGGAAGAATATCAAGGAAGACACAATACTGGATTAGTTTTAAAACTGCCATGTTGTAAGTTCAGATATTGGGGGTGGCCGTGGCCTGGTTGTCTCGTCGGTTGGCTTGCCAATCGATGGAGTTCAGCAACTTCAGGCGCGGCCAGCTGCTGGTTGGGTGACGGCCTGGGCTTGAGGGCCACTGCTGGCGGGACAGCTATTTGGGGCGCGGCTGTTGGGGGACTTTGGTCTGACCCATTTGCCGATTGACCATAGCTGGTGTTCCAGCAGTTGGTGACAGCCTCTGGTTCGTTTATCCCCAGCAGCTTTTCCATCATGAAACCCCCCGTGCTTCGGAGGGCACGTTAAGCCGTCGGTCCCGACTGCTACTGTCATCTCGTAGCAGTCGTTATTAATGGGATGGCGCAAAACTCCCTCGTAGGAGTAGGTGCCGCAGATTATCGCTTGCGATAATCTACCCTCTGTACCAGATAAGATAAGATAAGTTCAGATATTG
Organism: Rhysida immarginata; assembly: GCA_023313115.1. Lineage (NCBI taxonomy): Eukaryota > Metazoa > Arthropoda > Chilopoda > Scolopendromorpha > Scolopendridae > Rhysida > Rhysida immarginata. Next base: position 1,609,030 of record JAHWFO010052524.1, on the reverse strand, counting down.
AGGAAGAGGCTTGTGTTGAAAATGAAGAACATGTAAAGTGACAAAGAGTTGTTAGAAAAAATTGTTGAAGATTCAGAAGCAGTTGATGCATTTAAAACTCTGAAAGATTAGTAAAAGAAGATGCAGCAGAGCACCCTCTATGGAATATCTTTGGATGAAGGACAAGCTTGAACAAGAAGCACAAGCAACTCTAGAATCCTATTTCTATAAATAACTTAATTTAAAAGAAACAATAAATAGATTTTTTCACATTTTTAATAAATACTGTAATAAAATACTGCACTGTAAAATTGTAAAATAAAGTAATACATTGCCTTGGATTAAGTTTGACAATCTTATTAAGAAACGAAGAATTGTTTATTTTCAACAGCAGGTAAGCAAAATTCCTGTGTTAGGGAACCTCCATTTTGGGACCACTTCTAAAAAAAACTTTCCCGTCGGTGGTCGTTTAGGGAGGTTTCACTGTATTTTATCAGTCAGTGATATCTGGTGGTAGACTTCGGATATAAAAGCCTTTCGAGGCGGAGTCGACCAACCACTAACTTCTAATAATCATGGTATAATCGTCACTATTGCGACTGTGCGCAACAAACTACTTTAGCGAATTAATAACGCATTTCATGCACGCACTAACAGAAACTTGATTCATTTTGAGAAACATATGATGCTTGTTAATTTTAGCTAAGCAAACCTTTTTAAATTAAAATTAATTTATACTCATCCCCTGAGTGATACTTGAGAATTTATATATTACGAATAAAGTTGTTAATTGCTAATTAAATTTACTCCTATAAAGGGTAAATAACCCTCAAGTTTGAAGAATGTAATTTATATGAGATGAACGGGGCCCACGCGCAGTTTGCGCGGTAATTAGTTTTATCAAATTCAATTCACTCAAATTGTTTCGTTTGATGAACTGACATTTTCTCCTTTATTTATAGTTTTGTGGTTGATTGATGATAAAAATTGTTGCTCAGACAGCAATGGTCAGTTGGCTTTTCAGTTCCGGCGTGTGCTTTAAGTGAGCGCCAACAATGCTTAAACGTAGAACAACAAGGTAAAACTGTTTCCGTGATGAACTCACATGTTGTCTTTTATTTATAGTTGGATGGATGACACTGCACATCAAGCAATACAATTTAATTCAGAATGTAAAGTAAATTCAACTTCTATTTGCGTTAAAAAAATCATTATGTTCATTAATATCTTACGGAACTGTCACAGGAACAGGACACTTTGATACGGTTCGTTATATTTATATGCGGTTGTTACATTCAAGTATCCTCTGAAAAACTGACATCTTTACATTACGGTGAATTACACTTGCTCAGAATGTTTGCAGAACTTATGAACTTAATACGTCGCATGACTGCATAAGCAACAAATGCTTATACTCGTAAAAGACATTTAATGCTAACATATGCTAGCAAACTCGGTGAAAATAACTAACACCCGAAAGCAATCCTCTATTCGAAAAGTTAGTAGCCATAGTTTACTCTAGCCATACAAAACCGAGACTCTGCTGAGTTAATCTAGATATTGAAACGATCAAACAAAGCTGACCTTTTAAAAAACACATACGGGGGTTAAAGACTACTGTTTATAAAGGAAGGTTTTAAAAACTGTTTCTTTTTAAAAGAAGTACCAGTCGATTAAATTTTAAAATTCAGTCTATATTTAAAGCTGAGAGATCAACTCTAAGAATTAGGTTGTGCTTGAATGAACATTGACGTTGGATCAAATACTGTACATAAGATGCAAATCAGTTGGCCAGGAACGGCTTGTCCCGCTCCTGCGACATGTAATGGGGTCAGCCTGGCTTCCATCTCACCGTGCGGCGCGCGTTGAACAATGACTGGCACACGTCGACGATGGCTATCTCCCAAAACGAGTTCGTTACAACCGGATATGCAAGTGCTCATCAGGAAGGCGTTAAAGGGCGCTAATCACCCTGAACTCATTCGAGATAAGTCATCTCCTAACGAGACCAGGCAACACAACACGCTAAATGCGTTCGGAGCAAGTCCCACGCTACGCCAATTGAATTTTAAATCGTCAAGAACATTTTAATTATTATTCTGAACTCTAATTTCGCATATACAGCCTAGTTTAAGGCGTCGATATATAAAGAAATTAACCATTCAAGCGAACCCTTTAAAAACGTAATAATCGCTAACGGTTTGTTGTATTGCATATAGTTGCATATTATAAGGCGGACCACTCTTCAGGACAGAAATTAGCCAAGAAACACTAATTTTCACCTATATAAATAAAAACTCAAATGACAGCAGTGTTGACAATGAAAGGTACTTTTTAAGTATTTTTGGCCATGTTACACATCAACTTTATAATAAGGAGAAAACAGGGAGACACACCAATGTCCACAAAGATTTATTCCGTCTATATGTACATTTAAGTGGTAATGTAACCATTTTTCAGTATTAGTGGGACAGAAGCAGTGCTTACACAAAATTCAACCTACCTCAATAAACAGCAAAGGAAATAACTGAAGGTAGGTAAGAAACCTAATGGGCTCAAATGCTCATCCACAAAATGATAGGTTAGCCAAAGATGACTGTCAGTCAGTACACAAAAGCACAAAAAGAGACAAAAAATATAAAAGAGCAAACATAAGGATATCACATTTTCCAGTAATCTGAGAAGGAAACATTTTTAATATCTACAAACTTGACAGCCAGAATGTACCTTGGCTTACGATACATCGTGAGCCTTTTCACATCCAGCGAATGCTTCAGAATTCCCGCCACTAAATCGTTTTCTACAGCATATTCACCAGGAGGTCTTGGACAAATTCGCCAATATGCGTCATTTCAAAGTCGCTGTGGATTGACCGATTCTTCGCAGTTCTCCTGTTGAATTGGAAGTAGTCCTCAGGGTAACATTCTGAAACGATTGAAGCTCACTCCATCTACTTCTGAATAGTCGCCCAGCAGGAATGTCAATATTCACGTTCAAAGAAAACTATAAAATTATACAGCTCGTGAATGACGTCAAAGAAACTGAATTTTTCGAAACCATGGAAAGTTTGAAACTACCACCTGACAAACTGATAAAGATGTTATCAATTTATCGGGGAGAACTAATTTATGTAACTTTTTGTAACCAATCAGTATTGCAGTTTCCCTCTGATCTCTGATTAACTGTACATGCATGACGGAAAAAATATCTTTGTGGACAGGTGGAATATCTTTTCCGTTATCTTTTTATTAGTAAACTAGTTGTTGGCCTCGCTTTGCTCGGCTGTGCGTTTGTCTTATTTAATCAAATCAGAAAAAATAAAATAAAAATTAAATTTGTTTTAAACAAAATACTTAATTACAAAACATCAGGATAAATCACACTTTTAGTGAAAGTTCTATCACTATTTTCGATCAATTTCCCTTGTTCTTGAGGAATATCATGGATACAAATTTTCATATTGCTTTAAAATTTTGAACGTGATAAAGCAATACCGCCTAGAGAGAAAGCCTGCTCACGAAAAAATCATGCATTGTTACATCACCTACGGTAGGGCGAAGCCAACGAAAAAGACAGGCCTCGAAGCGGAAAAGTCACCTGACCAACTGGGTCCGAACAACAATCCAGTCTTCATTGTCTCCATGTTGGATTTTAACAATGAGGATTTTTTCGTTTGTTGGAAACAATGAAGGCTGGATTGTTGTTCGGACCCAGATGGTCAGGTGACTTTTCCGCTTCGAGGCCTGTCTTTTTCGTTGGCCTCGCGGTAGGGACAATTTTGAGATTGTTATTGGTAGAAATATGATTAACAATACCCTACCGTAGGTGATGTAA
>JAHWFO010052524.1:1559473-1605207 GCA_023313115.1 Rhysida immarginata | reverse complement strand
CAACTTGAAACCGCTTTGAACTGTTCTACCTCCTTCCATGGGTGTTGAGGCAATTCCAGTTGTAGCACATGGGATGAATCTTATCTCCATTTCCTCGGATGAAATTCATTAAAACTCTTTAAAGTTAGGTCTTTCCAGAACCACCAGGTCCATCAAGATAGAATAATCGAATTGTGGCATTTTCACCGTAAACTGATTGAGTGTTCAATGTATAGAAAGACGCACCACTACAACGTGAACACAACGCCTCGACTGTCTTTCCATTCTGTGGATATCTTGATTACATCCCATCTCAATACAAAAAAAAGTATAGAATTTAACGGTTTGCTATTCCTTGCTTTGACTACGTCCTCTTTACCGGCTTAAACTTGCTCGTTTAATTATTCAACGATATGGAGAAAATAACTGTTCGGGCACAGAGGAGATTACAGACGTATATTCTTATTGAATTATGTAGACTAAGAATGCCACGCGTGATCAGTTTTCCTATAATTAAAACTAGGGCCGTCTGTTATAATGGCTTATAAAATTGCTTGGAATCAATCATTCAAGCAAGCAAATCCGCACGTTCCCACACGACGAATTTTCATAAAGGTAGAGATTACATTTAAATTCGTGGAGATAATAAAATCGATACTCAAATACTGAAATAGACCCATAATAAGACTCCCAAATACGTCAGAGACCTAAATCGTAATTTTCTTATAATTCTAAATTTCTTAAAGAAAGGCCTGTCAAAAAAATGGCAAAAAAGGCTATGAATATTTGAGGCTATCTTTCAGTCCATTCAATGGTGATAAAGGAACATGGGGTCAAAAGTGATCCCTTTCCGAGTCACAGCATATGATAGGAATACGAGGAAGAAAGCCAATAATGACTGTTTTTAATCCGATTAGTTCAGCTCAGTCCGTGTGATTAATACGAAGACTTCTACACGCGAACAAATATGCTCAGAGCAGAGGGCCTCGAAATGGACTTCTCGGATAGAAACACACGCTTTCAGCGTCGTCTGCTCGTTTGTCAAACGCGGCCGCATAGGACCTCTTGATAAAACCTTTGTTCTTTGCAGTCTCGATTCAGAAAAGTGACCTTTACGACCCAATGTCCATGGGACCTTTATTTCATCAATAACGGTAACAGAGGAGTGCATATAGTCAGATGATACTTTTTTAAAGCGAAATGAAAAGAGATTCAGAATGGAAAGACAGTCGAGGCGTTGCCAACAAAATTTGCTTGAGCAACGTTCAAATACCGTTCAGATGCAATAAACCTACAAATTAAAAATAACCTATTGAAAGTTTGGAATATTAATCATATATTTAGGAAACCGTGAATATGACCATAGATAGCCGTTTCTTCTTATCTTTCATTGGAACGAAAGTGTTAACTGGATGATTGATGTAATTAGTGGAACCTGATAAAAACTAAAAAATTCGACCCATGAGGACCGCAACCGACCAAATACACGCGATATCTTCGACTGATCATTGTTTTAAACAAAATAAAATTGAAATTTCAAAAGACGAAGCACAAAAAATTTCTATTATATCAAGTAATTTGCTTAGAGTCAGTCTACTATAACTTGTCGTATGAGCCAATGCGTTGCCATAGTAACGGTAGAGGCTTAACTTATAGCTCTATTCAAGGCCACCTTTAATTATTGGTATCCTAATCAAAGCTCCTTAATCCATGTGAATGAAATCACTACTTGTAAAAGTGACTAACGTGATTGGCTAAATTTGAACTATGACGTTTATTGCTCAGACAAGGTCACGCGCCAAGAAATAGTAGACGGACTAGTTGGTGCTTCGGAACCATCTTCTGTCGTTGTTGATTATCCGGAACAGTTCCTTCTGAGCTATCGTTCTTCTTAAAGCGAAGGAAGCCGCTCATTGGTCAACCTCATTGTCACCCCTGTTTTGCCTTAACAATCTACATATTTTCTTTGCATTTCTCCACAAGGCATGCCGATCGAATGCTCATTGAACTGATCGCATCGTTTGATCGAGATGACATGACAATAAAAAAAAATTGTCCTTTGAAATGGACATATATATGCTTTGTAATCGACGAGAGAAATACTGTATATTGCTGCATATTGGTGCAGAATTCTGAGTAAATATCTTCATTTAACATGCGTTAATATGGGTTAATAACGTCCTTCGTATTGCCCTACAATAAACGGCTATTTTTTATAGAATAATCGGATAATAGATATAGTATTTTTTGATGTAATAGAATGGTTGCTTTTGATAATAAACACGATTCAATGCATTATTTTGAATTGTAAACAGGATCATAAACTCATAGACTCGGAAGAACGAATAATTGTCATACTTGCTAGACTAACTTAGAATGCTTAAAAACCTTACACAACATTCCATGTATTCTATTCAGCAGGTATTCTATTTATACAATTGTGACATTTGCATATTAATAGGGCTTAACAAATCTTTTGATAGATTTTTCAATCACTTATTTTCATATTTCATTTTTATTAATTATTACGATAACTTGGAAGGATAACTTCAGACTAAATATAATACTAAATAACGGTGATCCAAGACCAGCTGCGGACTTGGCTAAGGGGGTGGCTTTTCTTATTTCTGACAAATGACTTTACTAGGCTAAAGGATACATCCACGAACAAAATCAGTTACAGCGTTGAGCTAAGATCATGGATCGTAATGATACTAATTGATTTTCTGTCAAAGAGAAAATGGTTAATACTATGGTACAAGCAAGACTCCTGTTATCAAGAAAAAAAACCACTAATGTATTCTAGACATACGAAGGATAAGAAAAATAGACATGAAAAATAATTATTTAGCAGTTTATTTCTCTTGCCAAAAGTGAATCATGTTTTCTTAGAATTTTTTATGCTAACTAGACGCTAAACGAAAAATAATTACCTACAATTTCGTGTATGGTACACATAAAGCTTAGAATATTTGCTGTAAATTGTAACAAACAGTTCTGAGCAGTATTGAAATAGGGTATCTAAATTTTTCCCTATTATCGGTACGGGGAATCAAATAGTATACGTTACTTCATTGAAATTTGCTGAAATCAAGTTCGGCTGCATTAAGGTTCGACGCTGGGAACGAATCAAGAAAATTGTTCACATATTTTAAATGATGAAACTAATAAAGATTTTAATCTAAAAATTATGAATTAGAATAATATAATAGCTACTAAAACCTAATTTGCAAATTTTATTTTATTCCTCAGATTTAAAAGCCAATTAATAATTTTCCTTTATTAAAATCTCCGGTTTTTTGTTAACCATTTTTTTTGCCACTCGCAACGCTTATGAATAGGCGACTGTTTGTTGAATCGACAGCGGAATTTATATTTCCCTTGAATCTATTTCCCCAGTAGATTCACATTTCGCAAAACTTCTCCTGTGGCGGTGGTCGCCATTTTCCCATAAATAAAACAAAGCGCCGCCGTGTGGTATTGAATTGGAATTTCTAGGCGGGCTTTTAAAACTTTGAGCCTTCCTCTGCCAAGTGAAGTGTAGAATGCGTTACTGTTTTTACAGTTTATTTGAAATAAACATTTACAATCTGTTCCATCTTTTTGAACACCCTATATTTAATACCAGCAAAGGTACCCGGCGTTGCCCGGGATAATTACACTTGTAGGTAAACAGAACAGTCTCAAAAAATTAAATTAAATTTTGCAATACCTTAAAAATAAACACATGAAAATGCTTAGAATTAATACAGTAAAAATTCATAATGAAAATGGAAAAATTTTTTTTTAAAGGTTCACAATATTTGGACCTCTCCAATAATTTATTACTCACGTAATCTTACTTCAGATGTACACTTGATGTTGTTGCTACTTCCATTCTTCTATTTACTTGCTTACCATTTGCTCAATACAGCATGGAGCTAAAGGAGTGCTTCCTCTATCGTCTTTCACTCTTTCTCAATAGTCTGCTAATTCATTATCTCCAGTTACTGGTCATTTTTAAAGATTTTCAAGAAAAAGTTAAGTACTAAGAATTCTCTTTTCTAAGAAAAGCCTAAATAACAGGAATTCTATGCATTGAATTCTATATTGCACAAACTTTGCCTTGCATTGTTGGTCATGAGACATATATTGTTGATCCTTGCATAGTGTTGGTGCATTGCGTGTTGACACCATTGTTGATACCTATTGTTGCACAAACTTTCATTTGCATTGTTGGTCATGAGATATATATTGTTGGTCCATACAAAGTGTTTGTGAATTGCGTGTTGATACCGTTATTGATACTTATTGTTGCAAAAACTTTGTCTTGCATTGTTGGTCATGAGATATTTCTCATTAATATGCCCTGCCATAACCATGAATATCGATTTTTTTTATCAATAATTATTATTTTTTCGAAATCTGAGGTAGACAGTGACCTTCCTCATGCTTTGAAGGTCAAGTATGCAAAATTTCATCAAGATCGGAATAAAACTGTAGATTTATATAAAAAACAAACAAACAAACCCACAAACAAACATCCTTCTTTATATATATAGAAAGAAGATAGAAGAAGAAGACTTGAAGATTTTTCCAAACTTTTTTTTTGTATCATGAAACCTGACAAAGAAGCGTAGTAGAAAAGAAATAGAAACCTGACAAAGAAAACAGTTATTCTGTAATTTATATACGCAATTGATATTAATTCAAGACGTGCTTACTTTAAAGAATAAACATTACAATGTAAACGCACAGATTAAAAATTACATTGGCCAACAAAATTTAAGATTTTTCTTGTGACAAAATGAAAGTGGGTGATTTTTGGTAGTATTTTTTCTGCTGATTACGAATATAATTTTTAAATTTCTCTAGCACGCACAGCTTTCTTGTTTTATAATGAAACATTTTTAAATCATTCAGTGTTTGGGGCCTGGTAAATTTCCTTGCGGCCCCAAAATATGGATACTTTAACAATGTAGCTGCTTCTCTTCACTCCCATTACTTTAACATAGAAGTCTCGATGTGCATAACTTGGAAACTTGACGTGATAGAAAAAATCTAAAAGCAGATTTGGATTCTACCTACAAATTACTACTAAGGACACTTTGTGTGGTCTTAGTCACAAAATGTGTGTTGACTAGTGTTATTAATGAAGAATAGTAATACCAGATCGTTACGACAATGAAGGGGAAGAATGCCAGACCATTTTCCAATTATTACAACTTTACAGTTTGAGAAGTGGAACTACCCAAATTCGCCAGCAAAGAGATTTAAAGTACTAACATAAACTGGACAAAATGATGTTGGTATTGGTTTGGGATAATAAGAGCCTTGATTATATGATACCTGAACCAATGTTTCTTATAGAAACGAACATAATTAAAGAAAAAAGAAGAATTCATGATAATACACGTCGTCATTCTACCCAAGCAATCCAAGAAATTATCAGTCAAATTAGGGCGAAATATGATTGCTTCCTTCTTACCATCTAGAACTGCATGCAGAATTATGATGAGAAGTGGACGAATGCATAAACTTTAACAAAATATCGCTCGTCAGTGTCAGTTCGGTTATAATCACACAATTTATAGTTATAGGTGATCTCATATCAGTAGTGTTACAAACCGTTTAGAATCACATTCTTTGAAGAGCACGCGTCATGTTATGCGTATAGCGATTACGCTTACACAAACATAGATCTAACGTACTATTTAATGCATATTGACATTTCGAAAATAATACGAAAATTTCCGTTGAAAGGATCATAAAAGTACCTGTGTTAGTTTCATTGATTATGACTTAACACTAATTTGTTTTTAAAAATTTGCGCACTGTCGCTGCGTATTTATCGAAAGACCGAAACGTTGGGAAAACGCAAGCATGCCCAGAACTTCAGCAAATTACGCTATAAAGGTAAAAGTTTTGAGTTTTTCAGAAACTTGGTATAATAACTTTATAAACGCAGTAAAGGAGACCTAGAAAAGGCCATTAGTAAATTCGAAGTAAATTCAAAGATAGACTCGACCAATTAGTACTGAGTTGCAGCTAATTGCTGTAATCCAATTCCATCAACCTTACTTATATTTGCGAACTTTTAATAATTTCTTTATTATGGTTTTTGACTTCTATATAATTACTATGTCTGAAAAGTTGTATATCACAAAGAATAACTGATGCTCGGAAGCTTAGAAGAAACGGACAGTCTTCTGCTAATAACTCATGAAAGAAAGCAAAACTATTCATTCAGTGTTATAAAAAATTGAATTGCAAACCATTCTAGTCATTAAATATTCTAAAGTTTTTAACATTCAATTTGCATTTTATAAAAATAAAATGAATGGACATCTTACACTACGCTTAAGAGAATAGATATTTTGACGATCAACTACATTATAAATGTTTCACTTTATACGGAATAAGAAAACAGTTTTTAGATAAAAAGCGTTCCCAGTCGTTATATTTTGAGAGGAAAAAATCGCTTAAATGTGCAGCCAATTCGTGGGCAGTTTTCTAAATTATATCTCTTGATACGATACTATGGCATGGACTCAGGTGATTTCTATTTAATCTTTTAGTGAATACGAAAACCAACAGAAATCGAAAGCAGCTGTTATTGTCGCTATTCCAAACCCTGTAGGCCACCTGCCAATTTCCACGCTTGGTAAGAACAGATACTCTAAAGATGATGCTGAAAAATTTAATACAGTAGGGTGCAAGACTAAGTTGACAGACGTCAACTTCAACTTACAGTTGCTAAAATATTGAAACAAATAAAAACACAGTTATCAGATTTTAATCTTACAATGGACCAGCATTAAACTTTATTCAGTCAAATTTTCAGGTCTCTGCTCCTTCTACAAATAATAAACAAAAATAATATCCAACAACCTACTAAATTTGGATGGGCAAAAGTAAGTTAACAAAATGTGTGGTAAGAAAACTTTTGGGAAAGAAATCTCATATTATGCAAATAAATTTACATAAACTGTCAGAACACCCCTTATATCAAAATGGAACACTCCACCAAAACAGTTTTATTCCTTCTATGCAAAATGGGAAAAACAGCAGAGTTATCAACACGTGAGAAATTGTTAATTGTTAAAGAGAGAAAGCAAGTTGCAAGTTTTCATTACGTGAAATACCTGAGCGAAATGGACTGTCAGCAGATGGTGTGAGAAAAATTAGTAAAATATATGAGGAGTTTGGGAGTATGGAAAATAACTCAAGATCTGGAAGACCCAGAATGACTGTTGATTGTTAGTACCAGTTGATTGTGGAAACTGTGATGCAAACTCCCTTCAATGGAAACTGAGAAACCAACAACAATGCGTCAACTTCCAGAAAAGTTAGAAATGAAAACTGGGAAAACAATTAATAGAATAATAGAACAATGACTCCATGACAAAGGATTCAAAGGACGAATTGCCTCTGATCAGTAAGAAAAAAAATCAAAAAGACATATTGAAGTTTACCCTTGAGCCTATTACTTCATTAAGCTTTTGGAAGAGGATTTTGTGGTCAGATGAAAGTAAGTTCGAATTATTTGGAAATAAACGGAAGAAGACAATATTCAGGCAGGACGCAAATGCACATGACACAAAGAACACTCAGAAGACTATTAAACATTCATCGTCAGCTATGGTGTGGGGATGTATGGGATTTAATGGAGTGGGTAATTTACATTTTATTGATGGAATAATGGACCGCTTTGTGCACAAGGTCATGTTCGAGTTAAATTTAGCAGAATCTGTAAACAAATTGAAGTTCTCACAAAATTACATATTTCAATGATCCGAAGCACAAATCGAAGCTTCTGGCTGAAAGGTTTAAAATAAAAAAGATAAATGTACTGCAATGGTCCTCACAATCGCCAGACTTAAATCCCATAGAGCACTTGTGGGATTTATTGGATCAAACCCTGCCATTATCATCACGGAACAGCCTCAATGATTTCAGATGCGATCTTGAAGACACGTGTAAAAAAATATCGACAACCGATGTCCGAAATTTGATTTTGAGTATGCCAAAACGTCTTGCAACCCTTTTTTTAATTTTATTATTATTCATTGTAATCCAATACGTCCATCCAGAGCCTGTATGGCCTGAGACCGACGAGTTGGGTCTCTGGATGGACCTGGATTAACGAGACTGATGTCACAGCAGCCGGGGGGGGGGGTGAAGATCGTGAGTCACTGATGAGCCGCCCATCCAGTGACTAGCCGTGCCTGATGTTACTTAACTTTACTGAAGTTGTGCTGTCAGTGAAAGCCCACCAAGCCACGGCCTCCCCCAAAATCAAATTTTCAGAGCCAAAATGCCAATACAAAAGATTAGTTGCGATTTTAAATTATATTTCTTCTTTGTCAACTTACTTTTGACCATCCAATGTTAGTGGGTTGTTGGATATTATTTTTTTTATTGTTTGTAGAAGGCCAGAGACCTGAAAATTTGACTGAATAAACTTTAATGATGATTCATTGTAAGATTAAAATCAGATTACTTTGTTTTATTTGTTTCAAAATTATAGCAACTGTAATTGCTATCAACTGGTCCTAATGATCAATTGTTTTCATTTCTTACTTTTTTTGAAGTTGACGCATTGTTGTAAAGGGATATTGCATCTGAAGTTATAGAAATAAGAACTCTATGAAATTATTAAAATTACCAAGGATAAATTAACTTTTTGTTGCAGGTAGATAAGTATTTGTTGAAGTGTATTCAGATTTGCTTTTTTTTTTATCTTAACCAAACCAAAATCTCGTAGTAGACTTGAATGATGCACTGTCGGTTATGTTAGTTGGATTATAGGGAGAAATATCAAAACATAAACATTGAATATCCGCCATCTTTTGAGGGCATCGAGATCCATGGCTGCCATGGCTCTGAACTTATCCCATTGTTATACAATACATCCAAACACGCAACAACTCGTTACCATCGTTATACGGCGTACAATAACAAGTCGGGCAAAAACGGCGCACTTCGATGAGTAGCAGTATAGGATTGCCTTCCTCTTGCCCTCAAAAAATGGCAGCTGTACCCATCATTCAATGCGAAGATATTTCCCCCTATATCAGGATAGTTGTGATCACGGTTAAATCTTATTTCAATAAAAATCTGGAAAAGAGACATCTTAATAACAACTCTATTTGCTTTGTCGAAAGAGATAGCGGAAGATTCATATAAATCAATACACAAATCAAAATATTCACGATAATAACTATCAATGAAATTCAATGGTGACTGAGAAAAATAGGTTTTTGGATTGCAAGTAGAGAATAAACAACGCGAAATGTCTAGGAGGTTATTATTTTCAATAATTTAATAAATCAATATCTAGAGGAAAAGGTGGTAATGTGGCCTCCTATTGGAAAATAGGTCTCCCAGTTTAATAAATCAACTATTAATGTCGTCAAGGAAATAAAGTGAATAGCCAATAAAGCAATAACTAATAAAATATATAAGCAGCCAAAATTGTGGACACTAGGTTAACAAGACAGGAAGGAAAGAAACCGCTAGTCCGCTAAATTAATTCTTGATGACTCCTACGTCGATAATGAAAAAAGTTTTTCTTGTGGAATGTTTTTATGTTTTAATTATTATATAAATGTACAAAAGAATCTGTTCCAAAATGTTTTAGACAACTTTTGATCATTATACGAGGGTGGGCTGAAAAGTAATGCCTCCATGGCTGTAACTTTTTTATTTTTTAACCGATTTTCAAAATTCTTTTTGTATCTGATACTCACATTTCTCCTCTATGTAACGCACTATTCACTTTTCGACATAGTCCCCATCCCTTTCCAGCATTGTACCAACGCGTGACTAGTCGGGTGAACCCATCGGAGAGGAATTCCGGGGTTGTTGTCTACACCAAGACCGAACGGCAGGTTTCACCTCGTCGTCAGAACGCAACTCATGCCCCTTAAGGTGCTCTTTCCTCTTTGGGAAGTGGTGAAAGTCGCAAGGTGCAAAGTCTTTCATTTTTGAACTGCAGTTTTTCATCTTTGAACTGTAGGCGCTGCAACCCCCTCTGATGTGTGGCGATCGTGTGCGGACGGGCGTTATCGTGCTGCAGAAGAGGTTCCAAAGCTGCCATTCAATCCTCGTGTCGACGACAACCCCGGAATTCCTCTCCGACGGGTTCACCCGACTAGTCACGCGTTGGTACAATGCGTGGAAAGGGATGGGGACTATGTCGAAAAGTGAATAGTGCATTACATAGAGGAGAAATGTGAGTATCAGATACAAAAAGAATTTTGAAAATCGGTTAAAAAATAAAAAAGTTACAGCCACGGAGGCATTACTTTTCAGCCCACCCTCGTATATAAAAAAACTATTGCAGATAGAGACAAATGGTTTTCAACAAATTGTTTATCAACTCAAAACATTTTTTGATGCAGCATTAAAACGCTAGGTGTCACCGCACCTTCCTTCCTGTAACAGTTTCCGGAAAATGGCGACTAGCGTAGAGAAAGCACAATGTGTGGCGTGGTTTATTAAGACTGAATCTGGAAAGCAAACGCAATGGAATTTTAGGACACAGTATGGAAGACCCCCACCGACTCGAGACCAAATTGCGAAATGCCATGAACAGTTCATGACCACTGGAAGTGTTCAACCAAGGAAATCAACAGGTCGACCAAGCACTAGCAACGAGGCTGTCGTTCGTGTTTGGCAGGCTTTTCAACGTAGCCCTCGTAAGTCGATCAGATTAGCAGCCAGACAGCTCCAGAATCCTGGAACAACTGTTCACCGTGTTTTACACAAACGTTCTTAAACTTTAGGCCTATAAAGTTCAACTTGTGCAAGCTTTGAAACCAAGTGATAAACACAACGCCGAGCATTTGCTGAAGAAATGTTACGACGAATTGACAATGATGAAGATTTTTTGAAGTCTATTGTGTTTTCAGATGAGACAACTTTTCACGTGTCTGGTAAGATCAATCGTCATAATATGAGGATTTAGGGATCACAAAATCCCCATGAAGTTCTTGAAGTCAGGCGTGACAGCCCAAAGGTCAACGTGTGGTGCGGACTTTTACATGATCGAGTTATTGGCATATTATTTTCATCGAGCCAACCGTTAACTCCACCAACTACCTTGACATACTTGAACAATACGCATTTCCACAACTTCAGAACGATCAACCAAATGTTTTCTTCCAACAAGATGGTGTCCCTTCTCACTGTTAATAGCGCGAGATGCGCTTAATGTTGAATTCCCTCAGCGGTGGATTGGGCGAGATGGGCCTTTGTTGTGGCCACCTCGTTCACCTGACCGATACCTCTGGATTTTTTCCTGTGGGGTTTTCTTAAGGACAAAAGTGTACAGCACAAAAGTCAGAAGTGTGGTGGATTTGAAGTTCCGCATTTTTTCTGCAGTTAGTTTGGTAGATGAGGCGAATGCTGGCAAGAACATGGGCAAAGGTTGAATATCGTTTGGATGTTGTCGGTGCAACAAATGGTGCCCGTATTGAACTTTACTAATATACCAAAAAAAAAAAAAAAAACTTTTTGAGTTGATAAACAAATTTTGAAAACAACCTGTAATACTTTTTTTTATATAATGATTAAAAGTTGTCTGAAACATTTTGGAACACCCTGTATATAACTGATAATGCTCCGTCTTTGGCGTATTGAAATTAAACTTACGTTCGCTTTTTACTTTAGACTACATTATTGTCGTTTGCCAAACACAGTGCTTTTCTTTAATTCGGTCCCCTGTTGTTGTTCGTAATATGGCCCCTGGGGTTTGCAAACAATATTTCGTTTTTTTCAGTTTATTTGGTGGCAAATGAGGTCGTTGCCCTGGTCTCCGTAGTGAAAACCGTGCTGTCCCTTGTAGGGGCATTGTACGAAAGGCCAGCTACAGCTACGCCAAGTAACTACACACACAATCAGACATAATGAAGTGGAAGAAAAAGAGGAAATTATAGATAATGATTCCGACTCGGAAGATGAACAAAATATCTTAAAATATTGACGCTAATTGCATCTTCTGCGATGGTGGCAAAAGAAAACGGTAGCCAGAGTGAAGTATGAGTGCAATGCCAAAGATGGCAAATTTGAGCTCATAGTGATTGTGTTGGACCAGAAGCTTATTATTATGTCTGTGATTTCTGCCGTTAAATAAATAATGCAAACGCGGAGTGTCCTTCTGCAAGAATTAAACTTTAACTATTTTGATTTGCTAATTTTTTTTAGTTCAGAGGAAACTTGTCTAAGTTTCATTGTTAGGTAATGGTACTTATTATTAAGTACTAATTTCAATGTTGATTATTGTTAATTATCGTTAATCATTAATTGTTAATAATTGTATGTTGATTTTCTTCTTGAGTTTAGTAATATTTTTCCATACATTTAAAATGCTCCCCCGGGGGCCATAATACATTCACTTGAACTCATCTGATCTGTTTGGACTGACAAAAACACATATGATTAATCAAAATCTTTGAGCATTTTATTTACTTCAAAAAATGGTGCTTCTTGCCAATAAAATACCTCACTCTTTGCGTTATAGTATCTGATTTTAGAATAGCTTACAACTTTTTTATTACAAAAGAAAAAAAAAACCAAAGGGGGGAGGCACGTTTCCACTTTTTCATCTATATCAGTCAACCATTCATGTGTTTAAAATTCTTTTTTTAATATTTCACTTCTAGTCTTTTTAATTTATTGTTTTTAAAAATATTAAAGTCATTTCTTAAAGTACGGCGAGCAAAAAAATTAACAGCCCTCATTTTTCTTCGGGCTTTTATTTCTTCTCCAAACGTTATTTTTGCATTCTATTTACATCGACTCTCTGTTAATATTTCCTGCTTCCAAATGAAAGAATAAAAATAAACAAAATTTCCCGTTCGAGTATTTTCCAAAAATTTGCTGCGTGTGGTTATATCTTTTAAAATGAAGGAGGAAATTTAATGGATGCCAGCAAAAGGGAGAAACAGAAGGAAATAATTCAAATTTCAGGCAAGAATCCCGTCTTCATGTCCTTATTGATGAGAACGCTAGAGCGATTTACTCATTCCTGAACCGCGAAAGCAATCGGATGAAAATTCCGACGTCGACAAGAGAACAGAGCAGAGCAGACGAGCAGCCAGACAGACAGACTTCAGGAAAGAGGGGGAACAAGCAAGAGGGTATTATTAAAGTGTATCCCATTCCGGGATTAGGTGCAATGCAGAAGTTTTCCCCATCTCTCATTACGAAGACTCACACCTTTAATACTTTGAAAAGAGCGTTCATTAGCATTAAGCCGACTTATCACCTTCAATGATGCCACGGTTCATAAGCAGCGATCCCATTTACATAACCAAAAAGAACGCTAAGCAGATGTTGGCAATCCTTTCAACACTGAAAAATGAGCCTCCAATTTAGCATCTAATTAACGGGGCCACTTGAGCGTTGGTAATAGCGACGTACCGAAGCCGCTTGCATAAAGGCGCGAGGGGGGCCTCCGATGATTAAGGAAACATGACCCGAAGCAACAGCAACATCATCGAGACTCGGTCGGTCGGTCGGCAACGAACCTCACACAACAACAACAAGAAGAATTTACAGGCAAAAGATTATTACAGTGAGTGGAGACCTCTCTCTTCTCTCTCTTCTCTTCTCTTCTCTTCTCTTCTCTTCTCTTCTCTTCTCTTCTCTCCTGAAAGTCATTCCCCTCAAGAACTGCGCAGAAGCCTCCGTCGGATTCACCCAACACACCGTCCTCGTCGGCAGTTTTTCCGCGCCGGAAGAAACGAAATTACAGAGCGTAGGAGGCGGAAAAAACTAAACTCCCTCACGACAACCTTAGACTTTTGCTCCACTCTCAGCGTTACAGCGACAAATTGCCTTGCAGAAATGTTTATTCAATAAAAATCTATCGAAACGAAATCTGAATTCTGTATTTGAAGGAAAAGATAACGTTTTTGAAAGAGTCACACGGTTCCTTCGGAAGCATTTTATGCATAAAATGTTTAATGCATAAAGTTTATTCCATCAAAACATAAAATCGCACGCAAACACGTATCAAAAATGTGAGATCATTATTCTTTTTAACAAGTCAGCTTCTGTCCTTTGAATTGTCTTATGCTATGATCGATCACGATCAAGCAGAACTGTGCGGCCTGCTTCAGTTAACCGCGTTTACAGCTTGGTTAAGAGTCGGTTAACTAACCGTGTTTCAGAAACCCGACTAGTGACGTCATATCCCTGTTTGCACTAATAGAGAGGAAAATAAAACACAGCGGTCAAGCGAAAGCGCAGCAGCAAGTGGTCTGATGAGGAAACCAAAGCTCTTATATACGTTTGGGGAGAACAATTTTCAGACTTGAGAAAGGCTAAACGTAACCGCTAAGGGTACGAGCACATTCTGCTCCATCCATCGTAATTTCGCCAATGGCAAGATTTGACGCCCGCGGAAGCCAGTTGCCACTCTCACCGCCATCTATCGACGCAATGGCGAGAAAAAATCATAGAAAACACCATTTCGCTTGGTAACCGTCCTTTCCCTTGAATGCAGCGCGAACGGAAAGTACTTAATCGGATCAAGGCGTAGTGCGAACATTGCATTAAAGAATACGTAAATTGTTTGCTTTTGTTAAAGAAAGCCTTGCTTATAACGCATAGATCCGGATTCGATATTTGCTTATTTACTTTTTCCTCTTATTTACTACCAAATTACAGCAAGAAAAATTCAAGAAGATCAAGTGAAAACTCAACCATCTTCAAAATAAAGCGTCGGGTCGCGGGTTCGAATCCCGCCGTGGGATGGATGTTTGTGTTTATCGCCGGAATGCTTAAAAAGATAATAATCATGTTGAATTCTTGGATTGTGTATACACTGAGTGGCCAATTTATTATGACCACCTCGTCAGTCCTTCGTTGGGCCATCTTTTGCATGGACTTCATGATAGGTGGTTTCTGCGGTAATTTGCTGCACTGTAGCCCCTCTGTTCTCTTTCACAATTCTAGATGCTCTTCGTTCTGCCTGAATATTCATTAGTCGATGATGACCACAAGCTTTACGCTGAGGCCTAGTTTTTTGGCTGACAGTCCAGTTTTTAATGACTTTAATAGCAGCTATTCTTGAACATTTCACATATGTGTCGGTTTCCCTGAACCTCGCTTCTCGCTTCATGGCTCCAAGCTCCTACAATCATCCCACGTTCAAAGTCTGTGAAATCGTGTTGTTTACCCTATCTTCACAAACAAATCAATTCTACTACCGGCGTAAGCACCAGGTTTTCCTTTTTTATACCACTCTGGCTCTCTAGTGACAAAGGCGTGACGGCATAGCTAATTCGCTTTAAACTGTCAGGTGGTCATAATAAATTGGCCACTCAGTGAAGATACTGGTCATTGACAGAGGTCGGATTCAGGGATTTCGAGAGGCTGGATGGTCTTATCGGCAAATAGAGCCCATATTGGACGTAATGTTTCTCTGGTGGCTCATGTTGGCAGCAGTGGTCTGCAGAAGGTACTATATGTGTTTAGTATTCATGTATAGTGGCTCATGTATACCTGGTTCCGGACGCCAACGCATTACTGATGACGCCTAGACTGTCGAATTGAAAGGGAAGCACTGAACTATCGCTCAGAATCCACAGAAGAAAAAAGGGCCAGAGTGGCACCAACTGTATCAAGACGACGGTTTACTTATAGTAGGGCTGCAGTGGCGTGCCCCTCTAGCCAGACTACCACTTCTGCAAGAATACCATTCTGTGCGGTTGCAGTGGTGTCGCGAAAGAGCTATCTGGCGTGTTGAATGGAGGTCTGTTGTCTTCAGTGATGAGAACAGATTCTGCCTGCACACCAGTGATGGACGTGAACGAGTGCAACGAAGACCAGGGGAGCGACATCTTCCACAGTGCATGATCTAAGCATTCTTCTTTTCACCAAAATTTATACAGGTTGTAGAGGAAATTCCCGAAATAATCGAGTAAATTTAGAACAAAAGGTACTAGGGTCATTAAAGTCAGGTCTATCGTGTCGTGTCCGTACCTTATTGAATAAAAGTATTTCCTAACCTAGTAATGATATTTTGAACCGTCTGCCACAAATTTTACAGCCGAACGCATGCATCAAATCATCAATGACTAAGAGTCAATACTAATGGTCAATGACTAAGAGTCAATACTAATGGTCAATTAAGGAGAAGAAGTTGATACCGGTGTCCCGTCCAAAAATAAAAATTTGGAGAAAGCTTCTTATCCTTTTGTTTATTTTTAAGAGCAACTGAAATTCAACTCATTCTATCGGCGATATCTTTCTGAATTTTCACGATGTTTGTTTAAGCTTTTTATAAAAGTAGATCTATACATTTGGCTAATAAATTATGCAAAAAATACTTGAGTAACGCTTGCGCATGCGCATATAAACATTAATTAGGAAAAATGTTCATATTTCATTAAATATTAATATTTTTCTGATTGCAGGGTGTTGTCTCTTTCGTAGTTTGTCAAGTTTCCTGAAAATGGCATTGAATTGGTTTGAAAACCCTGCATGTTATAAACAAAAAACAAAAAAAAAATCGATTTTTTAAAGAAACCTTTATATCTCCACGAATATACGTGCAATTCTCATACAAATGTACACAGATAAGTAAAAAAAAGCCTCCTAATCATATGCTATAGCTACAACGCATTTCAAGCATTATTTTTTTTGTTCAATTTGTTACTGGATGAAATATATATGCTCTTTACACCCCTGAAGTTTCAGGATTATTCGTCAAGTATTTTTCTAGATATTCGACAAAACGTCTAAATGGAAAGGAAGAAGAAGATCCTATTATTCTGTCCTATCCCCTGCATGACGCGGACGTGGTAAGGAGGAAGAAGCTCCGCAGTGCAGGGTTTTTCCAAACAATGCGTGGCAGTGAGCTGTAATTGTTTGCGTTCTTCGGAAGGGCGTGATGCATTACGAGTTCATCCCGGAAGGGACGACAATGAACAAGGAGAGATACACACAGATCCTAGATCGTCTCCGTGATGCTATCCGCCGTAAAGTCCAGAACTCTGGAAAAGCAAGGATTTGATACTGTAACATGACAACATCCCCGCACATCGGTCTTTCATGATGCAGGCTGTACTGGCTAAAATGGGAACGTCAACCATTCCACACCCATCCTACTCACCTGATCTCGCCCCATGCAACTTTTACCTGTTCTCTCGTGTAAAAAACGAACTCAAAGGACGCCGTTTCAAGAGTGCATCTGTAGTTCAAGAAGCAGTGACGGCCGCCTTGAAAACTAGCTTCTCCAAAGGGTTCCATGAATGTTTTCAGCAACTGTACTCGCGTTGGCAGAAGTGCATACTTGTAGAAAGGGAACACCTTGAAGTTGGTTGTGTGTAACACGTGATAACAATACATCATAATCTTCTGGAAAACCAGTCTCCGAACTTAGTAGTAGTATAAACGACATTGGGTTATTCCACATTTATATAAAACCTTACAGAAAGCTACAATGCTAAACATTCTCACTTAGAAGGTAATTCCTATACCTAGACGCTAATATAGGGTGATTCAAAAGCTCGTACTCGATTTCAAATGCTATAACTACCTAACTTTTAACGGCAGCTAAACCACCCGCCTACCAGTGGAAAGAGTTAATCGTCAAGTTTGTTAAGGTTTCCGCTACAGGTCTCCCCGCTCTCAATTGTTTTCGATATGGATCCCAGCAATAGAAAGCGTTTTGGATTCTCCGCTTCAACAAGTTAACACCTACTAGAGAGAAGGCCTGCGCATAGAAACGTCATAAATATTACATTATCATAGAAAGTCATCATTTAGGGTTTATTATTGGTAGAAATACGATTAATATTGACTCGTTATGATGATATACAGATGAATGACGTTTCTGTGCGCAGGCCTTCTCTCTAGGCGGTATTAAAGAAGGTCAAGTTGTTGAAAATGAAGCTGTCGACAATGCTTTGCTGCAGTGACTACTGCAACACGACGAAGAATGTTATCGACAAGCTTTTTACACTCCTTTAGCGGGAGACGTTAAATGACCCAGTAACTGAGGACGATTAGTGGCCCGTGCATCCGTATGCAGCACATCCTACATCGATTAAATTCGAGTTTAACTCCGGACAGACTTTAAACTCGAGATTCAGGATGAGTAAAACATGCCATGTCTTTGTTGAACGAGCAGCATGGCATGTTGCATTGTTTTGCAAGAAGAAGCAGTCATCGTACCAAGAAGGTGACTTTCCAAAATCTCTTGGTATCTCAGGGCATTAAATCACATAATACCAATTATGAGTCGCACGCCTGCAAGACAGAAATTGGTCCATAGTATTTCTCTAACACTGTGGACATTAGACACTTGTGATCATATTTCTCTTTTGCTGGAGAGTGAAGCGGCTTTCATTATTCCACGTAACCTTGCCCTTACATCAATAGACCATTGGTGCTTCCTCTTTACGGCCCTTCCAAAGAAATCTATCTCCTGAAGGGCCTGGATTGATGCGCCATGAGCTTCGGTCGATAAGCAGGCATCTGGGTCCATTCAAAAGCAACAGTAATATCCTGACATTACTGCAATTTTTCAACACCACCGGCGAAAAACCACGTTGATTTTCTTCGACATGATACTACGTCGTGCGGAACGTTTTGCTGTCGTTACTGTACCTTTCTGTGTTCGTACATTGGCACAAATCAAGCACAGTGGAATTCAGGATCCCGTTAAATTACTGATTTCATGAATTGACTTTTCAGCATGCTGGTTGACGTCAATGCATATTAGCGGCTGCTACATTTCCTTTACGCCAAAAGTGAAGGAGTGCAGTATCATGGAAGTTGAAACCGTAATAAAATAAGGATGTCCAGATACTTTTGGCAGCATAGTGTCTAGTAAATGAACAATTTCTTATTATTTTTACATTGAGAAATTGAATACCACTTGATTTCGAGTAATATTCTACCCACCATGAATTATCATTAATAGCCCACGTCAGTAATTTCGAGAATAATTCATATTTTAGAACAAAGTTTTAAATGAAACATCAGATAGTACTCAAACAAACTTCAGCTCTTTATCAATCTAAACTACTATTATTTAGCTTAAGATGAGCGAGAAGATAGCTCTACTTTAGAAATAGAGTTAATTTAATAACCAAAGTTGAGGAAACCAATTAGATAAAATTACTTCAAATAAAAAAAAAACTTTTTATATTTTTAACCTCAACAAAAAATTCCAATATAAATTAAATTTTATTTTTAAGAAACGTTTTTGTTGATTGCACATACGAAGAAAGTGGAGAAAATTCCTGCGTCAGAGCAAGTTGTAATTTTTTTAATCATCAATTCTATAGCAATTCAAAAGTAATAAAAAAGCCAAGTCAAAAAAGCACGGATGTTTTTTAAAGGCGCAACTGTTGTCAGAAGGGGGTATAAATAATTACTTTGTCGAAATCTTCCAATGAAAAAGTTTTTAAAATTTTACTAAATACTTAAACTTTCGTCCTTGTGCAAACCTTATGGCGAAGGCGGGTGCGGAAGGGAGGCAATTTAGCCTGTTTATTAATGGGCGGGCGCACCGGTGGTTCAGAGAAACTAATGAATACCAGTAAATATAGAAGGGAATTAGAGGATGATAAATTTGGCGAGGTTTAAAAATGAGAACGAATGAGGTGGTGGTGGTGGTTCACGCCGGCGCAGAACGAACCCGTTCGAAGACAGAAAGTGTCATTGAATGTAGAGCCAAATGAGGTCGTTTAAGAATTATGAATGTACAAGCTCGTCCCTTTCATAGTTTTCTTGATATAACTTCAGATCTACTAATTATGAAAATCGTGATTCTTTAAAATAGAAACTGAGTCGCTAAACGTAGACACATTTAAAACCGAGTGGCAAAGCAATTACTATTCTTTGTAAAAAGTTGTAACTCTGTTGAAATTTTCTTCACTTTCTGATTCATAAGTTTGAAATAGTCCACTTGCAAGCTCCTGCATGTAAACTTATCCATAGCCCCAACTAGCCGTATCTTATTTCTTCTACAAAATGTTGGTCATCTTTAGCCAACGTCTTACGACACACTGCTCATTTAAATGTAGATATGTGTTTGCTTTGTGGATGATGATAACTATCAAAACGTTAGTTAATATCTCACGAGGTGTCTGACCAGATATGTTAATTTTTTTCCCTTTATACAAAAAAATTGCATTATATTTTGTCGGTCAGAATTCGACAGAGTTCAAAATTTTCACCGATGTTAATAATTTCGTTACTGGATTTGCGAAGTTGTTCGTTCTGTTGCCAATTTTTATTTCGAATTTTTTATGTTGACTGCAGATTCGAGTAGAGCATCAAAAAAGTAAATAAAAGTTATAAAGTCCACACATGTCCTATCTATTTGAGAACATGGCCAAAATGGTGGATAAAGTTAAATTTTTGGTCCTTCGATCAGGGTCACAGTATCATATGTTCAAATTTTGGTTC
This sequence comes from Rhysida immarginata, assembly GCA_023313115.1. Classification (NCBI taxonomy): domain Eukaryota; kingdom Metazoa; phylum Arthropoda; class Chilopoda; order Scolopendromorpha; family Scolopendridae; genus Rhysida; species Rhysida immarginata. The sequence goes on along the minus strand of JAHWFO010052524.1, from coordinate 1,584,813 downwards.
TGTGACCCTAATAGAAGGACCAAAATTTTAACTTTAACCATCATTTTGTTAATGTTCACGAATAGATAAGCACATGTTTGCCTATTATAACTTTTACTTACTTTTTGATGCTCTATCCTAACCTGAAGTTAAAATCAAAAAACCAAAAACAGTTACAACAGAACAACCGAATTCGCGATGCTTTTTATTAACATCGTTATGGTATCACGCATTCTCAACTGGCTTTATATTGCATTCTGCTGAATCCTTGTATACTAAGAGTTTTACAATTTAATGTCACAATCTAGTTTTATATTAAAATAGCAGAATTACCCGGCGTTGCCCGGGATAATTACACTTGTAGTTAAAGAGAACAATCTCAAAAAATTAAATTCTAACTCCCAATTTGTTAAATACAACGCAGAGCAAAGGGATTATCCATTCTACTAAAAATAGGAAAAACAGGAAATCTAGGTGAAATACCGGGACTTTATCTAAACTCTTCTTGACTTGCCTCACCACTGCGGAGCATCACCAGATACTTTAGACTCAAGTTTTTCTTGCCCTTGACGTAAAAGCTCTTATACCCTCTTGCTCTGTTCGAAACTCCCGTTGTTCAGATGTTTTTCTGTTTCAGTTGCAGAGTTTATCTGACCATTACTCGTTCTTTCTCTTTCCTTTCCAGATACATAAATTTTTGCCAGTCGTCTGGACGTTTGATAGGGAGCTCAAGGGAGACACGCGTGACTCCTATGCCTAATCAATAGACGCTGCATTATTAAAGTCACTGCATCTTCACTTTATGCTCATTATCAATAATTCTTGGAAACGAACGTTCAGTCATAGCATTATCAGCATCTCAGTTTCCAAAATATACACTTTCCCACAGAATATAGTCAAAATGTATTTTTAGGAAATGTTTGGATCTAATGTGCTACCAAACCCAGTTTTTTTTTATACAAATCTACAGTTTTATTCCGATCTTGATGAAATTTTGCATACTTGACCTTCAAAGCATGAGGGAGGTCACTGTCTACCTCAGATTTCGGAAAAATAAAAATTATCGATAAAAAATCGATATTTATGGTCATGGCAGGGCATATTAATGAGAAATATTTCATGACCAACAATGCAAGGCAAAGTTTGTGCAACAATAGGTATCAACAATGGTATCAATACGCAATTCACAAATACTCTGCACGGACCAACAATATATATCCCATGACCAACAATGAAAGGCAAAGTTTGTGCAATATAGATAAATTTCAATTTGTAACAATGCAGAGAATGATTGTTATTCAGGCTTTTCTTAGAAAAGAGAGTTCTTAATACTTAACAATTCCTTGAAAATCTTTAAAAGTGATCAGTAACTGGAGATAATGGAGAGTTAGCAGACTATTGAGAAAGAGTGGAAAGACGACAGAGAAAGCACTCCTTTAGCTCCGTGCTGTATTGAACAAATGGTAAGCATGTCAATAGAAGAATCGGCGATCGCTTGGCCAAAGAGTTGAATGGCCAAGTTTTGCTACAAGACATCGAGAGAAGAAAGGGAATTGCAACAACATCAAGTGAACATCTAAAGTAAGATTACGTGAGTAAGAAATTATTTAGAGTAGCAGTGGCATCCTTCCATTGTGAGCCTTTAAAAAGATTTTTTTCAAATTTTCATTAAGAATTTTTACTATATTAATTCTAAGCGTTTTCATGTGTTTATTTTTAAGATATTTCAAAATTTATTCCAAAAAAAAAGTCCGAGCCACGCCGGGGTTATCACCTAGCTTATTAGGTAGCACAGCAGATCCAAACATTTCATAAAAATACATTTTGTCTATATTCTGTGGGAAAGTGTATATTTTGGAAACTGAGATGTTGATAATGCGATGACTGAACGTTCGTTTCCAAGAATTATGGATAATTAGCATAAAGTCAAGATGCAGTGACAGAACATTAATAAGGCAAAGTCTATTGATTAGGCATAACAGTCACGCATGTCTCCCTAGAATGGATAGTCCCTTTGTTCTGTGTTGTGTTGATTGAGATATCATTTAACCAATTGGGAGTTATAATTTAATTTTTTGAGATTGTTCTGTTACCTACAAGTGTAATCATCCCGGGCAACGCCGGGTACCTCTGCTAGTCTTCTATATATATAAAACCAAAAGTCTGTATGTTTGTGTCTGTGTAGCTTCTATTGGCTAATCGAAAAGGAATTGTTTCGATTGTTACGACAGCATTATTGTTAATCTCAGGATGAGCAGAAGAATTTTAATTGTTGCAATTTTTTATTAGGAGCTTTAGCATAAAAGCTACTTATAAGAATGCGCCCTTGATCTGTACGTTTATCCGGCCGTCCGCCGTTTGCACGATAACTTGAAAACGGATTAACTTTTTCAAATTCTGTTTTCAAAATCAAAGTCTTAGCTCGGCCGTATCAACTTTCCAGACTTTTTCGTGGACCCCTTCAAGTCGAATTCACGTGCTAAATCAATGAGTGTAAAGAATATCAAGATAATGGCATGTCATATAACAATCGATTTGTCAAGAAGGAATACATTGTTACTTTCTGTTCATCTTTTAAGCATTACTGACATCGGCGCGCGCACGAGAAATCGCTTTGTCGACGCACGATTGCTCATCTGCTCATAATCTATGTCAGTCACTAGCGAAAGAATGGAGCTACTTATTGGTTTTATAATTTCTTAACTGTGTACCCCTTCATAATTTCTAAATTTTTTTGAGATAGAAGGTTGAAATTCGGAATATAGCTTCCTATGGGCATACCCAACTGAACTATTTAGTTTGGTTTTGATTGGTACACTGGGTTCGGAATTACGGGAGTGGGATTCAGAGAGGACAACATATCTATGTGCTATTTAGGTACGTAAAGGCGTGAAATTCAGTATCCAGATTCCTCTAGGTAAGATCTACATTCAAAGAATAATTTGAAAATGGTCATTGGAGGATTTTTTCACGCCAATTCCTCCGATATTAATTAATAAATAGCGAAAAATAGCAAAGAAAATTCCACGGCCATGGAAGCTTAGTGGTTAGAGCGTTGGGGCGTATACCCAGAGGTCCCTGGTTCGAATCCAGGCCGTGGAATTTTCTTTGCTATTTTTCGCTATTTATTAGGATCTACATTACTATGAAGTTTAGGCCCAGGTGTTCCATTGGGGTCGGTTTTGCGGGGGGTGGTAGTCACGTGGTTTTTAGAACTATGCCAACAAATGGCTTGTGATATATCATACGTTCGGAAATGATGAGAAATGAAAGAAAATACAAGCTTTTTTGCATTTTCTACATATTACGTTCGAGAAAATTAATTTTTGATTAAAAAACTTGGGGAGAGGTAAAAAGTATAGATAAAGGGGTAAAAATAGATGACTTCAAGATCTGCTACTTGCATTACCCAACTCGGGAGGAGCGGGAGGGGAGATTAATTTTTTTTAATAATTGTATAAATGTATTTCTCCTTCACTACTAAAGCTCCTCCTTGGAATGTTTACAAGATTTTATTTGTATAATAAACTTTGGATAGCAAAGAGATTTTTTTTTCTTTAAATGTAATATCCTTTCATTGAAAACATGGTTTTTTCATTTGAAAAGTAAAATCATGTATCTGAATATAAAATTATATGATGACTTCTCTGATTTTTGAAATGTCAATTTTCAAATTTTAAAAAAGTATTTTCATTCAGTTATTGCAACCTAATTATATTAAACCATTACTTAGAATTTTTATTATTCAACACAGTTTTCAACAGTGGCTTAAAGAATAAAGGCAAATAGCGATTAGATAAATTAGAGATAAATACCATACTGTTTATCCCTTTTTGGATAGGTTTGCCCAATATTTTGTGAAGTGACCAAACCTAATAACTTTAATGTTACCATAATAACACTTTAGTTCTGATCTTTGCCTTAACTTTAAAACCACAACATAAGAAATAAACTGTGTTTAAAACGCGCTTCAGGTCGTGTCTGCCCAACTTCATCTTAGCGTTATTGTTTGACGCGCCGGACACGTCTGATCTAGGCCCTAAGGGGTTACCTGTCGTATAATTATTGATGTTTATCTTTTGGGTTCAGATTTGTTTAATTTGCGATGCTATTGTTGTTTGGTTTCGTATTGACATTAATACGTTTTGGCTGTTCTCACGGACTTCGATTTGCTTTGCAATTCGAATTTTATTTTTTGCTTTGTGAATAGGTACTGACGTTTGATTTTTTCAAATTTTGTAAGATTGGAGATAAATAGCATTAGAAGCGCCCGGAGGCACTTCCTGGTTTATTTTCCGTCCTTCATGCACGGGGATGATTGTGTTTGTTGTGTGCCCGAATGGCCCGTGGATCATGTTTTTGACAACTGTGTCGTGTATTTTTTTGTCACTATTGACATCAGGAATTTCTGCAGTAATAATATCGTCAATTTGGTTGGGAGGCAATTTTTATTTTAGCCACAGTAAAAGATGTACGTAAAAGACACTGAGTCTCGCCAATATTTGACATTTCGTGAGCAGATCTACCAACTTTCGAACTTTATTTTCAAAAATTCGAGCATAGAATAGCAGGATAAAATGAGCATAAAATTATGATGCAATGACAAAACATTCGTTTTATGCTAGCAGACGATAAGGATAGGGAAGTGTCTATCTAGGAGGCAAAGGAGAAACACGTGTCTCCCTTGAGCCCTCTAACAAATGTCCAGACGACTGACAAAAGTTTGTGTATTTGTTGTGTGTTTGGAAAGGAAAGAGAAAGGACGAGTATTGGTCAGGAAACTCTGCAGCTAGAAGACAAAAGGGCATCGGGAACATCTGAACAACGGGAGCTTCGTCTAGAGCAGGAGGGTATAAGAACTTCTACGTCAGGGGCAAGGAAAACTTCGAAGAAAACATGAGATCTAAAGTATCCAGTGATATTTCCTAATGGTGAAAATGGATATTTTAATCTGAGGCAGGTCAACCCAAAAAGAAGATAAGTAAAGTCCCGGGCGACGCCGGGTTTTCAGCTAGTTATATATATAAAAGAAAAGACTAGTTTTAATGCCCGTTTAAAAAAGATTTTTGATTAAATTATGGTTCTATAAATTATTATAATAACAGTGGATTATAACGAAATAAAAGGGTCTTCTATACGCGTTTATATAAAAAGCATATACTTAATAATGAGTATATATGCTCATTTAAAAACTTAACACACAATTCAAACAAAATTCATGACCCCAATGAGAGGTGACCATGTTTCTCAGTTTTAACAATTGGCCAAATATTGTTATTGTTTATTGATAAAATTAATTATTAAAACTAAGTATCTTGACTATTATACTATTTACCTCACATCGTTATTTGAATTTTGCAAAATTAATGAGGCAAATGGCAAAAGTAACTTACCGTGCACTTTATACTGGATGTGGATTTAATTAAACCTTATTTATTTTAAATGACATTAAACCTTATTAAACAAGTAATTATGAATACATATAGTTCATAATACTATGCAATGAAAACGAATTTGTATCCCCCGAGAATTCATAATTGTGTTAAAGTTGCAGATATCTTCGTTATAACATTACAAAAGTTTCTTTCTTTATTACAAAGATATTGCACTGTGTTTGAACTTCCGAATACTCATTCCTCCCGACTCTACTATGGATTTTGAATGGAACAAATCCGAATTTAGCGGCAAATAGTATAAAAATGAATTTGAATTAATTTGGAAAAATTATACCTAAAACGTCTTTTGAACTTAGCAAAGAAATAAAAAAAATATAGCTTTAACTTTTCAAAATTTCTGTAAATATCAAAATTTATTTAAGATAGTACAATCATTTCTATGGGCAAGTCCAATAAGAAATAAATAAAGCGTTAAGGTAAATGTGAAGAAAAAAATTTAAAAAGAAACAGCAGCATGGTAAACATCAAATTTCCAGTAGCTTAATTTTCAGGTACTTAGACCTTTAAAAGATTCAATAAAAACGTTAACCTCATTAAAAACTTCTTAAAAAGATGAAGTGCAAAATAAAAAGTTTAATGGGGTCTTACACGCAGTAAAAATAAGATAATCCCTGAAGCAACGACTCGAAATCTTAAAGCTAACCTATTTAATTAACTCCACACAGTTAAGAAATAATTAGCTGTTGTCTATCTTAAAAATTTAGAAAACTTGTCTACTTAAAAATTAAGAGAACTGATGAAAATGTTGAAGATGACGGTGAAGATGATTATGAATCCACTTGTGATTTACGTTCTAACCAAGAGCATTAGAATGTGAAGATATATTCGCAGAGGTGATCATGATAGCTCTTAAAATTTCTTATTGTTTAGAAAATCTTTTTGGTGGAACTGAAGTTCCAATGTCCATGGAATTAAAAATTGTCCCCCCTCCCTTCCATTCCATGCTACTTCGCTCTGCGGATTCCATTGTTTAGCCTTTATTTCTCGATTCAGTCATCGAATCAGAAATTCTTGCGTCCCCTTTGTGTAACATTAAAACTATCATATTGTGTTCTATTACCCATCTGGTTTACTTTGATATCCAAAAGAAAAGTGCATTCAACAGACCATCTTGCTACCGAATATTAAGATTCTACGGAGGGTTGATTCAGATAAAATGAGACGACTTTGCAGTTCTGTTACGATGGTGTAATACCAAGGCGCCACCATCGGTTGTGTTCGATGTGAGAACCACGTTGTTGGACTATCGCCCGGCATCGTAATTTCCACTGAAGTAGGCTGAGTTTGAGGGACTCCATGGGAAGTTCGTTCCACAGCTGCTGACACACTTTCCATAGCCCATCGACGGTTCTTGGTCGGCGACTTCCGAGCCGTCGTTTCAGGAGACCAAATCCACAGAAATCCATCGGTGATGCGTCAGGAGATTTTACAGGCACATGAGAGAAGGAATAACTCGTATGCTTGATGCTTTGTCCATGTGGATCCAAACTTTTGATTACTCACCAGGGTACAGACGTGGGATATCCTGCCGATATGTGTGGTCCTTTACATTACTCTGGAAGTAAGCTGCACTAATTTTACAGTTTCCAGGAACTCGACGAATCGTGAGCAGTCCACGTGAGCAATATCCGGCAGCCACCATGAAGCCCTTTGAAAACTTTTCCTTGCACCTTCGGACAAAATCGGACCTGGCCTTGCCCCCTCTTTCGCGATAGTAAATTGCCCTGGGTTTGTTGGTGTCATCGAGGTACACCCAAGCTTCATCCAAGGAGACAACCCACTTCCATCGGTGACCTGCAAGCAAGTTTTCATACAGTTTTCTGGCGTTGGTGAATCGTTCCTGCACGTGCCTGGCCGACAGTCTGTGACCGCGCGCTTTATGACGTCGCTCCAGCCCAAAATTTTCATGAATTATTCTGGAGACTGTTGCCTGTGAAATACCTTTCCTTTGGGCTAGAGTTCACTGTGTGGGGGGATTTTCTTTCAGCACTTCAGACCGGATTTCTCGCACCACCTGAGCTGGGCGTGTTGGCTGGGGCTTGTTTCTGGTCTGCTTCTCTGCTCGTCCACGTCCATTAGATAGTCGCAATTTGTTCTTTTTGATAATTCGACCCACAGTAGCTTTGGATACCACAATACCATTTCGTTTGCATAATTCCACAATGCACGAAAGACTGAAGTTTAGCGTCGGAAAGGCCAAACATATACCCTTTCCAAAATGCTGTGATTTTGGAAGCCATGATTCAGCACGAAATGTCCCAAATAACAGCAACAAGTGTATACAAAGCTAATCCCCATGAATAGTGGACGAGTCATGCAAATCACATCCCGTCAAGGTCATACGCGGCGTTTAAAGTCGTCTCATTTTATCTGAATCAACTTCAGTCAACCACCGTAAATAAAGCTAATCATTTATTCCATTCAGTTAATTGCAATAACATTAAATGTTAGATCCAATAAAATTTATAATTACTATCTACCACATTCGATTAGCTTTAAAGGTTGACATATTCATGGTTATTGGATCCTATTTTTTTGTTTAATATTCTCATTATTATTATTGGCTTAGTATCTCATAACCAATAAAAGTAAACATGCCCTGAAATTTTGGTATCTTTTCAATTAGTTTTCCAATTCCCACCAGAATACTCTTCTTTAATTTCTACTTTACTGTTTAGCGGTTTCTATTCGTAATGGAATATTTCTCAAGTATCTTTCGAGAATGAGAACAAATTAATTTAATTTAATGTGTTTGATTATTATACAAGGTCTTTATGATTAAAGTTCCATTTTGACATGGCCATAAAAAAGACTACTGGACCAAAAGCTATAATACTTGATAATATTATATAAGAGGGCATGGGAAGTTCATACCAACCAAAAAAAAATTAGTTCAAAAGGTCACCACCAGCATGGAATGGCGCTCTATGCAATATTCGTATACGAAATTAGACACGAAGACACAGGTTAAAAAGTCTTTAATCGTTACTAAAATTAGTTACATGTTGAATGTGGCCTCCACCATTTACTGAAAACAGGTTACACCGGATTACTGCGTTCTCAACTGTAGCTCGTAGCATATCAGGAGGAATGTTGCGCACCTATCGGCGTATCGCATCTGTCAGTTCCGCCAAATTCCTGACGTTATCAGCATAAACAGTGGCTTTGAGGTAACCCCAGAGCCAGAAGTCACAGGGGTTGATATCTGGTGACCGTGGTGGCCAAGAAAAGGGGAAGTTTCGGCCTATAATCCATTCATCTGTGAAATGTTGCTGAAGTAACTGTTTGACACATGTACCAATATGAGGTGGAGCCCCATCCTGCATAAAAATCGTTGTGTCTAAAATGCCACGTTGCTGAAGTTCTGATATCACAAAACTTCTTAGCATCGACGCCATGTGAGCAGCAGTCACAGTGCATGTCACGAGTCCATCTCTCGACTGCTCTTCAAAAAAATACGGTCCAGTTATGACATTTGCTGTCATGCCACACAACACGGTAACTTTAGGAGAATGCAATGGAATTTGGTGGAGAACATGGGGGGGACTGGTGGCACAAATCCTGCAGTTATGGGTGTTGACATCCCCATTCAGGTAAAAATGGGCCTCGTCCGTCCACAAAATGTTCCATGGCCAATGCTCGTCCACCTCCATCCGTGCAAGGAATTCCAATGCGAAGGTTTCTCTACGAGGAAGATCGTTAGGTTCGAGTTGTTGGACAAGGTGGATTTTGTATGAGTAGTACCGCAGCACTTTACGTACGATCTTGTACACCGTACTCAGTGGTAAGTCCATTCGACGTGCAACAGCACTTACGCTGCACGCCCCTTGTGAGGTTTCCATTTTTGCTTCCTCTATGGCTACTGAAACAGCCTCCACGGTTGCCTCAGAGACGGGTTTCCTTCCTCGGGCAGGTGCTACCGATAACAAACCTGTGGCTTCAAACTTTGTCATCATCTTCTTCAAACTCTGCGGTGTCATTGGCCCCCGACATACATGTATTCGTCGAGCGGTACGATAATGTTGCAAAGCCTGCCGTACATTGCTATTGCATTCATAATAACATTTAACCAGAAACGCACGGTCTTGCATGGTAACAGGCATCGTCGACTAGTAACAAATGAGGCGTACTGACAACGAGGCTCCCTTTCTTATTTCTGAAAACCAATTGACTTGTAAAGCGCATGTGCATAAACCACATTGTTAACCTGTGTCTTCGTGTCTAATTTCGTATACGAATATTGCATAGAGCGCCATTCCAAGCTGGTGGTGACCTTTTGAACTAATTTTTTTTTGGTGGGTATGAACTTCCCATGCCCTCTTGTATAATATTACCAAGTATTATAGCTTTTTATGGCCATGTCAAAATGGAACTTTAATTATAAAGATCTTGTAGATTAACATGCACCCAAAGCAGTTCAAATTATGATTTATATACACTGAGTGGCCAGTTTATTAGGAACACCCACGACTATGCAAATCCGTTGGCATAGAAATTACTGTGTATCAGTTGGACACGTGACAGTCGGTACCAATATAAAGCGAGAAGACACCTGTCAACTGCAAGTGTTTGACCGTCACTATGGGGAAACAAAGGATCTGAGAGACTTAGACCGAGGGATGATAGTTGGTGCCCAGCGAGGTGGACCTCAGTCTACTTCCGAAACCGCACGTCTTCTAGGCTTTTCCCGAGCAACCACTTCAACGGTTTACCAGGATTGGTTAAACAACCAAAAAAAACAACCAGCCAGAGACAAGCCTGTGGTCGAAACGGCTCATCGATCCAAGAGATGAGCGTAGGATGGGAATGCTTGTTCGTGCGAATAGAAACGTCACGACTCGTCAACTAACCGTGGAATACAACACTGGATCGTAGAATAATATCTATCAACGCACTACATGCCGTACGTTGACAAGGATGGGCTACAAAAGCCGACGGCCAGTCCGGATACCTTTGATCTCCACCCAAAGCCGCAAAAAACGTCTCCAATTTGTCCGTGTCACCAACACTGGACCGTCAACGATTGGAAGAAGGTCTGCTGGTCGGATGAATCCCGTTTCCTATTGCACCATGAAGATGGCCGAAGCAGAATTTGGAGACAACAGCACGAAGCGATGGACCCCTCCCTGTCTGGTTTCCACTGTTCAGGCTGGTGGAAGATCTGTAATTGTCTGGGAAATGTTTTGTTGTCCGCTGATACCGGTAAAACAACGCCTTAATGGTCAGGGCTACATGAACATTGTTGCCGACCACGTTCATCCCTTCATGGCTATTTCTCCCATCGGAAGGATACTTCCAGCAGGACAATGCTTCGTGTCACAAAGCTCGCATCGTCATGGAATGATTCCAGGAGCACGATAATGAATTCAACTTACACCTCTGGCCACCAAAGTCCCCGGATTTGAATCAACCGAACATCTTTGGGATGATCAGGATCGGGTTATTCGAGCCATGGATCCACGACCATCCAATAAGCATCAATTGGGAGCAGCTGTTCCATCCACATGGACAAACATCACGGAATATGCTTCCAGCGGCTAATTGAATCCATGCCACGGCGAATTCGTGCTGTTATAACTGCTAGGGGTGGCGCAACACAGTATTAGGGTGTTCCTAATAAACTGGCCACTCAGTGCACATCAAACTAGTTTATGTGAATGAGGAGCGCCAATCATTTCCTAGATTAGGCGATTCACCGCAGCCAGAGAAGCAATAATTCGAATCAAAATAGAGATAAAAACTGATTTTGAACTTATAAAGTGACAATTTTTTCATTAAAAATATTTTCTTAAAATGTTTCTTGTGCGTGACCCCCTGCGTTTTCGTTGAAGAGAAATCAGTTGTTTCCAAACAGAGTGTCGAACTATTCGCCATAGACGACAATGCTGCTAAGCTATAAAATGCATGGAAAATATTCAGACACCACTTATAAATTAAATTTTAATTGACTGGATATACAGTTTACACCGATAGGGAAAAGAAACAATGTTCCTAAGAGAAAACCAATGCTGCTCTGTTTTCATTCATTTTTCTGTTATCTGTCGAAATGCACCTGCAAGAATTTTTAAAATCGTCTCCCCATGTTTCAACAGTCTCACTCAACGACCCAAAGACGCACTTCCTAAATTTTACAGCATCTGAATAAATGAAAATGATAAGAATAATTGAATAATATTCCGTGTCAAAGTGGGAATGAAATTCGCAATCTTTGCATTGATAACTGATTATTATGAAAAATCTACTGTAGATTTCAGGTTAAGATTGATGTGGACATTACAGAAAGAATAATTTGTAACTATAATGCCGAAACTACTGTTATTTCACTAACCGATATTGTTATTTTTCCATAGGTACAAACGAACACAAACACTTGCCTACTTTCAACAGTTGCCTAAACGAAACTTCTAGATAAACCTGTCTGAAATTTTGGCAGACAACGTTCAAAAGATTGCACTACACAACAATATACAGATTTAGAGTCAATGATGCCAACTTTCCTTAAACACGAGTACTTAACATACCTAACATCAATCAATTCATGATTGATATAGTAGTTACCGTCAGAATGGTTTCCAGAAGAGAGTGCACATTTTGTAGAAAAGAAAGTCTCTGAATTTTTGTAGAAAAGAAACATAACAGTGGAGAACAAGAAATTTAGAATTTGCAAAATCATCTGTTAATGGCAAAAATCATTTTTTTTTGTAATTTAAAACATCTTTTTTTGTTTGCGAAGGTACCACTGGATTCTATACAGCTTGTTATGGAGATTGGGACATTAGTAATATTGGTTCAAAGTTAAGTAATTAGCTTCTAAACTTTCTGAAATATTGATGAGGACAAAAGAAAACAGGCTGTTATAAAAAAACCATCTTTTTCAAAAAAAACACTTCAAACCAGAAACCGTAATCACCATGGAAGACGAAGAGTTTTAAAGAACAATTTTCCCTGAAAGCAAACTCCGAAATAGAAAAGAAAAATAAAATTGAAAGGAAAATACTCAAAAACTAAGATGCGGAATGATGCCCTCAGAAGAATAAAAAATGTTTAAGGTTTATTTGCGTGACGCAGAACATATTCATAAAAAGAGCCCTCTTGCATGGAAGAACTGAAATGAGATTCCCTTATGTAAATAGAACTCTAAAGAAAATAAAATGAAAAGGATCATTGAAAATATCCTAAAGATGCGCTTGTTTCAGAAGCAATGATCAAAACAATTGGAAAATTTGATTTAAAAATGGAATGCTAGAAGAACGATCAAAACCACATTACACACACACAAAAAAAGAACATAAACACACACACACACACACACACACACACACAAAGAAATCCAATGAGTGAAGTGTTCTATTAATTTACAATTAAATTTAGCTCTTAACTTTAAAGTATAAATACTAAAGAAAGACTACAACATTAATAAATTATACATTTAACAGTATCCGATGGTTGAACAAGATCGCTCAATAGCTAATAGAGATTGCATTGTTCTGATCAGTGCTTGGTCAACTCCTCCTTAAGCGAGATCCAGTAACAAGAAGGCCTTTATAGATGGATTCAAAATTTCAGATCTCGAAAAAGCCTTATACATCGGACTTAAATTTCACTTATAACTAGGAGTTTAAAATGGTATAGTAAAGTAGCGAAAGCCTAAACTTAAGCAAATTAGCCCCCTTTAAAATGGGGTAAACAAGTGAAAAAGAAGAGGATGAAAAATTGGGATAAGAAGTAGGGTTAAAAAGTGAGGATAAAATAAAACGTAAAAAGTGAAGTAAAAATATCCCTTTCTTATCCATATTTATGATTCCTTTTGTTCATATTCCTTTTTTTATTTCTATTGATCATATGTGACATACACTGAACGAGCAATTTATTAGAGACACCTTTTACGGAAAATGAATCGGCCTCCCAGTGACACACAAGCAATGGAACAGGCCAAAACGGTGTATAGAAGGGATGAATTGGATCACAAGTTGCAGTCAGCAACAGAAGTGGACTGGGTAATGCTAAGGATTTGACCGACATTGAACGAGACATGATCATTGGAGCTCGACGGGCGCAGTTGAATCTCCTCGGGTTTTCCTGTGCAACGGTGTCAAGGGTATTCCGTGAATAGCAGTTATGCCAAAAAACAACCTCAAACAAACACAACTCCGGACGAAACAGGGCCGTAGATGAACGAGGCCAACGGCGACTGGCACGAATCATCCATAGCAACAGGACGGGAACAGCCCAATAAATTGCAGCGCAGTTCAATGAGGAAGCATCCCAACCCATTTTAGAGCACACGGTGCGGCGCACCCCTTGCACCGAGCTGGGTTTAACAACAGGCGGCCAGTACGGGTGCCGTCCCTGTCACCGCAAAATAGGAAAGTGTGCCTGCTATGGGCACACAGGCATCGCCACTGAACACTGGATGAGTGGAAGAAGGTCGCCTGGTCTGACAAATCGCGGTTCCTACTTCATCATGCGGACGGCAGACTGCGCATCTGGCGCAGACAGCACGAGGCCATGGACCCATCCTGTCAGCAAACAAACGTACAGGCGGGAGGAGGAGGAGTGCTGGTCTGGGGTGTCTTCTGATATCCGGAGACACATCCCTGAATGCGACACACTACCAGAACATTGTTGCCGATCAGGTGCACCCGTTCATGATGACTGTGTTCCCTGGTGGTACGAACAGTTTCAGCAGGACAATGCTCCCTGTCACCGTGCTCGAATGGTCTTGGACTGGTTCGAGGAACATGACGCGGACTTCCACCTGCTTCAGTGGTCGGCTCGGTTGCCTGACTCAACCCGATCGAGCATTTATGGGATGAAGTGGAGAGAACCACCCGACGCCTTTCCACACTACCGTCCAATCTGCACCAATTACGGGACGCTGTCATGTCAGCCTGGGCTGCTATTTCTCCGCAACGATTTTAACACCTTGTTGAATTCATGCCAGTACGTATTCAGGCTGTTCTCGCCGCTAAAGGAGGCGCAATACGCTATTAGCGGGGTGTCTCTAATAAACTGGTCGTTCAGTGTATATCTATAGTGGAGCATAAAAGCTAATGTGAAATTGTGAATGGCGTGTAAATTAACATAAACCCATAAATGTTAGACATAAATGCAACAGTAAAAATGTTATGTTGAATTTTAATCTTTGGTAGTCCTAGCTGGTTCCATCGAATTAAACCATCGTAATTTCAACTTGGTTATTTGTCTGCATCATTTCCGAAGAAAGGGGCGTGTTAATCTTATGATCCTTGTTTGTTGATGAACGTCGTCAGAAAATTTGGTGAACGTTTGTATAGAGTGATTATAAAACCCTATTCCTCAAAAGATTCTTAAGAATTCAGAAAGTAACATACACAATATTAATGAAATTTTTGGATAATGTTTCTCTGACTTATGCTTAACAGATGAGTTCATGGAAGGTTCCAAAAAAGGCCCTCCGTCACCTCTTCTAGGGTAACAAAGATATTCTACTCTAACAAAGCTCGTCCTCTTTTCCATGTACAACTTGTCTTACATTTTTATGTCTTTAAAAAATTAGTAATTTACTTTATAAACATTTCCTGATTAACATTAATAAACATAGCATCGTAGTATAGTGACGACGCAATTAACTATTCGTTAAAACAGCCCTTCATTCAATTGGCAAGTTAATTGGATATGTGAGAGATCTGTAGAAGGAACAGATTCCATATTTTGATCATTACATTCTTCAATGTTTTTAAATCTATATCTCTGACGCGGGCCTCACGGATTGATAATAAAATTCCGAATCGAACCTTATATAGGTAACACCTATTGACAAAATTAAAAAAACTCTTTTAATTCTTTTTATTAAAATTCAATGAAATTTTGTAGGAACGTTCTATAACATGTCTAATTCACCTCCTGGTTCGACAGCAGCCCAAAGAATTTTATGCTGCTGGTTTTGAGGGGGTTGTGAAACGGTGGGACAAGTGCCTCATTGTACAGGGAGATATGTGGGGAAATAAAAGTAGTTTTAAAGGCATTACTCTTATTTGTTTCATTTCTATATCCATTTGTAAGTTACTTAATGGCTTCCTCTCGAATGTGTGCTGCTCTGTTGGCGGGATAGCCACTGGAGCATCATTAACCATCAGACCATCGAGGTACAGCTAGAGGTAGAATTTTTTTTTTGTAGCGTCCTGTTTTTTTGTTCTTGGAGAGTGAAACTTGGGGAAAATTCTCAGGAAATTCATGAAATATTGAGGGCTGTTTATAAAGATAACGCATTTAAGAAAACAACTCTTTTCAAGTGGATCAAGTGCTTCAGTGAGGACCGTGAAGACTGCAAGGATGATGCAAGGCCAGGATGACCGTGATCTCCTTTGTTGATGAAACATCGAGCACTCTTTTGTGCTTTCAGATCGCCGATTCACTGTCCGGATGATTGCTGATGAACTGAATTTGGGAAAATCGTCTGTGCACATGTTCAACAAAACATTTAAGTCGAGAAAATTGCGCACGCACATTCAGCAGTAATTGTCTATGAGTTTCTGGTCCGTAATTCCATCACTATGCTAGTTCACCCTCTCTACTCACCAGACTCAGCCCCCTGCGAATTCTTTTTTATTCACGAAGTGCAAAATGGTCATGCGGGGGCGGTACCGGGACGATATGGAGACGATTTAACGTGAAACGACGAGGTAGCTGGAGAGCCTGATTTCTGAGGACTTCCAGGGATGTTTTGAACAATGGAAATGCAGATGAGGCTGGTGTATTGCTATAAATGGGGAGTACTTTGAAAGGAATAAGATTGATGTACCCTAAATTTTGTAAAATAAAGTTTTTATGACTTCAGTTTGCTTATTATTGGACAGACTTCGTATATTGCAATATTCACGTGTACAACAGCAAACGCACGAAATTTAATATATGCCACAATGGATGATTGAACAAAATTAAAAAAAAACAACAATTATTTCCTCCCCCACCCATACATCCAAAAAAATAATCATTTGGTATGAAATTTCTCATCCACCCTAGATGAAACAATGGAACAGTCTTCATAAAAAACGGCTGTCTTCCTCTATGTTGAATGAATGGAATAAACTCTTTGAACAAAATTCCGATGAAATTTTTAGATGAAACTTCCACAGAAACTCTTCCTCAACTTTTATTTATTAAAAATATGAAATGTTATTAAGGTAGTGTCCCTTCCCTCCTCTGTCGCGTGTCCTCCTTAGGCTTTTAAAATTTCTGGTCATCCTACTTTTAGCACAGCTGAACGCTACGACATATATTTTAAAAAAAAAGCAGTTTATGATCACCCATCATATGAAACTTTCCATCATAAATTTATTAGTTTAATCGTTGAGTGGTGGGTTAAGCTAAAACTAAAGACTATTTCAATTGCAAAGTACAGAGTTGGTAAATACTCTAAAAATATCATTTAGATAGATCATGCGGGATGAATAAACAGACATAAAGCAATAAAATGAATGTATTTATTTAAAAAGATATAGACTGACGCTCGTTTCGATCTGAGATTATCAACAAAGTCATAAAATTTTTTGTTTATGATTTCAGATAAAAACACGCGTTAGTCAAGATTTATTTAAAACAAACACTTTCATTGTATTGCTTTACAATCTCTAGCTATTTACAAATTAACTAAAGTGTTATTGTTTAGTTACTGAATCGAATTTTGATAACCGGAAAGCGATTTTAATAATCCGATTATATGCAAACAAACAAACGTGGGCTCAGTACTGAATATAACATGATAATACAAGTGAGGAAGTATCGTCATGTTAATAAATTGACGTAGTTTTTGGATAATTTCAAATGAACGCACCGTCTTAAAACGTAGATTGCCGGTGGAGGATACTAATTATTTGATCGATTAACCAGTGAATTTTAGATGAGAATCAAAAGTAATTTCCCCAAAAAAGTTGATATCTTCATTTAATTCCTCTTCATAGTAATCTCGTTGCTCGTAGACATAAACGTGATAAAGAAAATTATTGTCAAACATTACCATTAGTGGCCTAGCGCAATGTTGGGAGAGTTGCGAACGCTTCATAAAAAAACAAGAAATTAATCCCCCAATGAGAGTATAGGAAAGTGGCCGGAAGCCCCGATTCCATCCATTTTTTACTCCTTTTATCCGCAGTTGTTTTTTGCCCCCGTGTTTTATTTTTATCAAAACACTGATTTTCTAGAAAGTAGTATTTAGAAAATATGAAGAGAGCTCTTTGTCCTTTCGTTTCTCGTCATTTCCGATCGAATGATAGATATACAGTATCACAAGCCATATCGTATGTTGCCTTTTGAAAACGTGACCACTACCCCTACAACTCCGGCCCCTCAGAGAATTTGGCAAAAATTTCATAGTAATGTGGATCTTGTTTAGAGGTTAAATATGCATGCTAAATTTCACTCTTTTTTATGAGGTTACTGCAAATATAATTAGGCCAACTCCGAAACCCTGGATAATTCTATATTGCGAATGTCGGAGGATTTATAAGTTTGATTTTCACACGCGAGAAGATATTATAAGCCTTAGAACATGGCCTTCTAGAAACCATCAGGCTTGAACATTGAAAAGATAAAACATTGTTACGTCGTTCCGGTGGTGCTCGAGGCCAATATTGCGTCTTTCTAGTTGGCTTTAGGTGATGCTATTACAGAAGTAAATTCAACGTCACAATCTTAGTGCTTCAACAATACATTATTGACGTCCTGTTCAGGCCTGGTAGTTTCTAGAAGGCCGTGCTTAGACACGCCTGTTTGAGCTACAAGAAGGCGCTTATTCTGTTGGTAAGCAATGATGGCTTCAAGATAAAGTTGCAAGGAATTTTTAAGCTCGGCAGATTGCCTCTCTGTTGCCTGGGTATCAGAGGCCCCTGCGAGATCATAAAAAATAAGTTTTTCCACATTCTTATATGAAGGAGGTATATTGAATCTAGGTCTATAATTTCGATAATCATTTCTGTCTCTGGATTTGAAAATCGGCGTAGTTCGAGAAATTTTATATAGATTTGGAGTTATCTCAAGCCAGAATTTTAGACTTGTGAGTAATGCTACTAGAAGCTTATGAGGGTAATTAGTGCTGACAATTTTATTTTGATTGCATTATCCATTCTAAGATCTTCATCAGAAGGCAAGGCCGTATTAGGCGAGTATGAATTAACTCTTAGTGGTCGAAAAATAGGAGCTCAGGGAACTGGAATATCCACCTAAATAAATGCTTGAAATTAGCTGCATTTTCAAGCGTAAATTTACATTTTCTCTGAGGAAGGTTTGGATCGGAGGAGAGATCAAAAGTTGTTTGTTATGCAGTAGTTAGATTAGGTTATGAAGCATTCATGTTTAACTGAGACCTCTTACTTTAAAAGAAATAACTTTTTATTTCTGACCATATAAGCGAAATTTGCTCCGAAAAGCGCTTTTCGAAATAAACTCTGAATGGTTTACGTTCAGGTATTAAGAATGGTCCACAATCTGCACTGGAACAGCAGCCAAAAAATAAAAGTCCGTTTTGCACACTTACGGCAACTAGTGGTAGAAACCTGCAGCAGCGATCACGCGAGTATTTGAATCAAAACTTCAGAGATCTGGCTCCGTCGACTGATGGAGGCTGTTAAGTTGTAAATACGTCGGCAGGGTCGGTTTTTATGATACCTTGAAAGCAGAACAGGGAATAGACATTTCGGTTCGCTAGGTGAGGCAGAAAGGTAAAACGTCTCCCCTGATGGCACTATCAATCACATTTCATCCAATTTTTTCCTCTTTTTGAACTTTTATCATGAAGCACGTGCTCCGCTCGCCCTAATCTATTTCTGATTCTTGTTGAAATTATACCGTTCGTTTATTACCATTCTGCATTATGGTGTTTAAAAGAAAAAAAATGATATTTGATTTGACTCCCAAAACTAATAAAACACTTGAGCTCGACTCAACAAACGGAACAAACTTTTTTTTATGGTCAGGGTAACGGGAGGGTAACAAATGCTGTATTTTGGGGGATTTTTTTGCATAACTGGAAATTAAGAATTTAATAAAACTTTGTGGTGTTGTTTTTGTTTACAATATATCGTTTTCTGTTTATAAAAAATTTACAAAGTTTTAGTAAACTATTTCCATTTAGGGAATAAGAAAACTGTTAAGTTCAATTTGACATATTAAAACTGCAAGCTGTTTTTCTCTTTTATAAAAAGAAATTCTTTTGATTATTTTACGAAACTCTTCAGACTATTCGAACATTTTAACTACAATACTTACAATAATATTTATCGAAAACAAGAAAAAGATGAAAATGACTTACTGGCTGCTTAAAAATACTAGGTGAGGTCGAAAAATTCGGTGAATGACTCGGAAAAACAAACAGGGACAGGTGTATTTCAGAGATGATACTTTATTGTCCTTTAAAGGAAGCCCCCATGGCCACAATAGACTTTTGACATCGTTCATACAACTGTGAAAAATCCTCTTTCGGTACAGCTTGAAGTCCCCTCGTCACAGTCGTTTGAATATCCGGGGCGTCGAGAAATCTGTGTCCTTTCATTGTTAACATCAAACGAAGGCCCTCGACCGTCTATAGAAGCACATTCGTCAGGTTCGGCCGCAGTTTGCTGAACTGGGATCCTGGTGTCTTCTGCATGATAACGCGAGGCCGCACATCGCTACAAAGGTGAAGCAATTCCTCGCGCGAAAACAGATTCCAGAACTTTTCCACCAGACCTGTATTATTCTCCAGACTTGTCACCAACGAACGATGTCAAAAGTATATTGCGGCCATTGAAGGACAGTAAAGTATCATCTCTGAAATACCTGTACCTGTTTGTTTTTCCGAGTCATTCACCGAACTATTCGGTCTCACCTTGTATATCTGAGAATTGGACATATATCAACGTCCTTCAACATTTTGTTGCTAGATGTCCAATGCAATCGGACAGTTGAAATCAAGGTAATGTGTCTAGACAGCCTAAGCTCAGCGAATTATTTTAAAATACGATACGAATGTATGACGGCAATTTGCTTGCTTATAACTCTGGTTCTTATTGATCTAATGCATTAATACTTTACAGATTCATTACTTTTCATAACGTAAACATGTGTACCGTTGCGCGCAATACAAATTTTACATCTGGCGAATATTGCTTCCCAAATATTGGGCATTTGAATGGCATTTCGTTGGTAATCATATTTGGAAATGATGAAAATTTATGCACTGCCGCGGTGCAAGATATTGCGGGATTTACCAACAGAATACAGCCCCGCCGTAATGGAGGTCCGTCACCTTCTAAATGCAGTGGTCGACCACTAGTGCAATCGAGGAGGGCCCTGGCTTCCGAACTCCCTAGATATGACCCCACAAGATTTTTTTCATATCAATACTGACGGACCGGACGATTTAAAGAGGAAAATCACCACAGCCATTCAAAGCATGACGTCGGAGATGCTAGAAAACACGTGGAAAGCAATATCCACCAGATTCGAACTTTGTACCAAAAATTTATTTTCACGCGTTGCTTTCATTATCATACATATCAAAATGGACGATAAAAACGAAAAAAAATTAAACAGCAAAAATTCAAATTTATTGACCTGAACACTCAACGTTGTTCCAAAATGTCCTACAGTATATTGTCAAATTACTGTTGTTATTATTATTACTATTCAATTTTGTGGCAGATGATGTGTGGCTGGAATTGATAGATTAGAAATTTCAGGCTTTATAAGAACTTAAATTTTAGAGATATCTTGCTGATGTTTAAGAAAAGTAAAGAGTTTAACAATATGCCTGTAAAATGTCAATGCTTTCGAACAATAAAAAACCGGAGTAAGAAGCAAGCAAAACATCGTCATGCATCTGTAGACATCCAATATTGTGCTTTTCTTTAAAATTAAAGCTCGAATACAAAAGTCTGTCATATAAATATTTACACAGAAAATTAGTTCTTCAAGTGATCCATACTCCCGTGGTGCCATTTTTGAATTTACTGTTCAGCAGTTTCTATTCGCACTAGACAGTATCATTAAAGAATAAGGTGGATCTAATTTGATATTAAAATCTGCCTAAGCTTCTTAAAATTTAATATAAACACTCAAACTTGACTACGTAAAGAAATGAACACTAATCGTTTGCTAAAACTGAAGTATTAACCATAACAAATAGCAATAATTCTAAGTAAAAATGAGATATTAACCAATTTTGAACCTAGAAAATGATGACTTTTGCTCATTAAAGTAATAAATTTTTCCATAGAATTTTCTTAATGCGTGGTCGTTGCGTTTTAGACGCTGGTTTTCGTTGATAACACTGGCCAACAAAATTTAAGATTTTTCTTGTGACAAAATGAAAGTGGGTGATTTTTGGTAGTATTTTTTCTGCTGATTACGAATATAATTTTTAAATTTCTCTAGAACGCACAGCTTTCTTATTTTACAATGAAACATTTTTAAATCATTCAGTGTTTGGGGCCTGGTAAATTTCCTTGCGGCCCCAAAATATGGATACTTTAACAATGTAGCCGCTTCTCTTCACTCCCATAACTTTAACATAGAAGTCTCGATGTGCATAACTTGGAAACTTGACGTGATAGAAAAAATCTAAAAGCAGATTCGGATTCTACCTACAAATTACTACTAAGAACACTTTGTGTGGTCTTTAGTCACAAAATGTGTGTTGACTAGTGTAATCAATTACGTTCAATGAGAGTGTAGAGCACTTCGTAGATGACAAAGTTTTCAGTATTAACTGTAAGAAAAACATTTAGACACCAGTTAAAGATATTAATAGAAAAAATATCTTTACATATATCAATTTTAAAATCCAGGTTTTTATATGTTATATTTTTTACCGCAGGAGAAAGGATATTCCATTGTTGCTGCGATTTCAGTCAGATGGCTGATATTTTTTAGAATACGCCCGTGAGAGCTTTTTAGAATCGTGTTCCCAATAAGATGTCGTGCTTTTCTACCGCTTGAGAGTCTTTTAGTTTTTGAACATGAACTGAAGCTGTTTTCTTACTCATTGATAGAAATATAGAGATTGTCGTGCAGTTTTTGCATATGTATACCTAACGAAGATAGAAGCTCTAGTGCGACATTTGAAATATGTCGACTTTAATTAATTTTACATATAGAGACAAAGTGTTCCAAATTAAAATACCCTTTCAGTGCCCTACTAATGACGGGATACAGTCAAATTTGGTGTTAAAATTTCAAGCCACGAGAAAAAGTTTTTCGAACTAAAAAAAAAAATTTGTTCTAATGATCATCACCACAAGGAGAGTTAACAGTAAAAGAGGAGAATTTGAAAGCAAGGCACGTACAGACAGAGTGAAAAACCATCATGCTTGTCGAAGAATGTCTCCGGCTTGTGTCAAATATTCGCTTTTATGCAATGTGAGTTGCCCTGTGACATGCTCGTAAATTTATTATAACTAGAAAGCCCGTAAATTATGACAAATATAAAGCAATTAATTTTCTTTTCTATTTTTAATTAATAAATAATTATTATTGATGAAATAATTATTTTTAAAATATCCTCTAAAAACTTTAATATTAGCGTCAGTTCTGGTTTATAAAGTAAAAAATTACCACTGCTATTTCATAATTTCTTTTTCAAATTGCCATATCTTTTTTTTCTGTATAAATTTGAAACTTTGTCCCTTTCAATTATGTCAAATTTGTAGAAAGAAACTCGAACATACCAGTTTCGCAATAAATTTCCTGGATTAGAAGCTTTGTATACTTTCACTTTCAATGTATACTTTACATTGAACGAATAATAAACAGAACGCGAAATTCATCAGTGCCGTTGAAGTAAAATCATGTTCGATAATTTTATTTTGCGATATAAAGAAATGAAGCAAATTTATTGTGCGATTAATAACTGATATCTGTTTCATATGTAGACACTGTTAATTTGTAAAAATAGAAATGAAGAATAATAATACCTAAAATTACTGCCATTACCTTTATAGACTGCATAGCAATTACTCTAGGGATATCGAAAGTTGCTGCAATTTGAGATTAGACTCTTGTACTTACTGCGGAAAAAATGAAATAAACTTCAAAATTTAATTTTAAGGCAACAAATTTCCTTGAGAGATTTCAGGAGCCCACGAAGTCTCAAGTATCCCTGGATTTGATATGAAATGATAGCATTTGTAACTAGACGCCTCTTAAAAGGAAAACAATCTGGGTAACCTTAAGTGAGACTCACTTGATTATTTTTTTATTAAAAGAAAGAAAAATAGTGTATCGGTATTAATCGCTTCAGCTAGATTAGAAAGTTTATATCATTTAGTTTAATAGATAAAATAAAAAGGCCTCTTTATTGAAAAGTCTTATCAACATTTGACATATTATCAATACAAGTAATCGTTCAGTTCTTGATTCTAGTTAACGTTACTGACTTAGCGCAAAGTAGAAATAGATTCAACCAGAAAAGAAATGGAGATCAAAATTTTTTTGGTGAAAATAGTAAAATTCCACAACCTGGACTAGAACCAGGAATCTTCAGCTAATCGCACTGATGCCCTGACCAATTGAGCCATCTTGATTCTTTAAAAAATCTATTAAGCATATTTATTTGGTTAAAAAAAAACTTGGTGCCACCGATAGGTAATTCATATATAGGTACTATTACTAAATATCTGCATTCTGTCACTCTGCCCCTGTGAGTGATTGCCAAACCACTTATACATATTTGGTCAGGGTGTTCGTAGAGATCGATGACGGGGGGAGGGGGGCAGGGATTGGAGATCAGGTGCATGGTCAATGTTCTTGGAACTTTATTTCTGTAATTCGCTTTACCTGTAGATCCATGGCATTTTGCCTGTAAGGAGGAATCTTGTGATGTCATTGTTCGTGATGCTGATTATTAAGCCTAAAGGTGTTTATATCATTAAGGCGTGAAGAAACAGCAACAATAAATTAAAACAATTTTCAGGGAGAGCTTGTGCCATTCATTAACTTGCGATTGTTGATGTCTCTGACGGAGATTTTTGAACAAAACAGAAAAAATAGGACAATTTGAACTGCAACGTTGATACACGTCACAAAAAATAAACTGCTATTGCTACGGTAGAAACAAGAACCTGACACAAATCATGTTGTTACGGTCGTGGACGCTACAAATTCATGGCGCCAAAATTTCGCGATTTCTATTTCAAACAGTAGGAGCCGATTCCAGGAACTTCTTCAAGCCATATATCTGATTGATTATATAGTTTTTTTCAACAGAGAGTGGTATAAATTTTGCAGTATATGGTGCCTCTGTAAAGAGAAAATTTCAATTTAAAAATTTCATGTAATTTCAAAAGTTTAAAATTGAAACCACTGCAGAACTGCCGCATTTAAATTATTTTCACAGTTTCGTAGATAGAATAATAAATAAAACCAGTTGAGAATGTGCAAAGCTTGCATTACGAAAACAACGAACTTAAAAAGTTCCTGGAATTTTTTTAAAAATATTATCGTCATGTTACATTTCTAATAAAAAAGATTTTCTTTTAGAAGCTGCCCTTGACTATCTGCATTAAAAATGAGTAATTTTATAATAATAATTACACAGTGTTAACTGTCATGGTGATCAATAATTTAAAAAGACACTTATTGACCGTGGCAAGCTGACAGTAGGTGGCAGCACAGGTTGATGCAAACATCCGCTCCCCAATACCTATTCCGGTAGCAGACTATTTTATGATACACTTATTTAACTTCACTTGTTATATGCTGAAAAGCATATATTGTTTCGCTCTGTTTGTGTGTCTGTCTGTCCGTCTGTCTGTCTGTCTGTATGTCCGACGATTACTCAAGAATGCTTTAACTTTTTCAAATTCTGCTTTCGCTATTCGATAGAGACCCTTCCTGAGCTCACCTGATTAGTTTGTGATTGAAATCGGTCTAACAGTCACGTGACTATTGAGC
>JAHWFO010052524.1:1532149-1558810 GCA_023313115.1 Rhysida immarginata | reverse complement strand
GCCTATTGTTAAAAATGGCTAATTAATGTTAGGCCTATTGTTAAAAAAGGCTAATTAAAGTTAGGCCTGTAGTTAAAAATGATGTGTGGATAGAATCAAAGGTATTTCCATGGTTTATTTAAACCAACTGCCAGTAAAAGTAAAATATTGAAATTTAAAATCACATATGCGTCACAGGTAAAGCTCCTTGGAATGCGTCACAGGACAAGATTTTTCCCGACAATGCTTTGCAACAATGATTAAGAAGGGATGAATGGTAGCTTTGATTTATAAGGGATGAATAGCTCTAGCAGTGGAAAGAACATAGGCGAAATAGTTTAAAACATTTAAACGTACGAGCATTTCATTTCTCATTACGCGCGTGTTCGGAAAGATTCGTGTGAACGCTGCAATCGAATACGTAAATTGACATGCAGTTTTTGCCGTTTCTGTATATAAAATACGACTGTAATATTAAACAACAAATATTTATATTCCTCTTTTCAGCATATTTGAAAATCGTTTTACGAGTTATATAGACAATGTGCCGCCGATCGCTTTTGCCACCGAGCGGCGCTATCTCTGCTGCACTGTCCGCCATTACAGTCATTTGACTTTTGTGCATTCAGTGAGCATGGTTGTGGGGATATTTGAAAGATAATGTCTATGGAGGAAGAATACGGACTGTCTCTGTATTGAAAGCAAGCATAACACACCATAGCACTGCGATTCCTCAGGAAACCCTTCGCTCTACTGTGGAACATGCAATAATGCGCTTTGAACAAATGTTCTGATTTTATAAATTTCTCTGCTTCTAACTTGTTTTTGTTATTATTCATGCGCCAAAATGTGAACTAATTTTTTTTATTACAAAATTCTCTTTCCCATGGTCTATATAACATATATCTCAAGTTTCGTCAAAATCTGATTACCAGAACGGCCGCTAGAAGGATCTAAATGGTGTCACTTTAATTATAACCACCCTGTATTTTCGTTTTAAAATTTAATATTAAACGCGCCGCCAGACTTTTACCTCCTTTTTTAATTGTGTTTTTAAGACTGCACGCTAATCTCATCATCAAAGTCTTCAAAATAAATTGTGTGTGATTGTGTGTGTGTATGTCATTTATATATTTTAGATTTTTGAAATTCTTATTTTGATTTCCGAAAGATCAACAAAAAGTAGAATAGGCATGCCCACGGCCTTCTAGAACCTACCAGGCCTGAACATGACGTCTATAATGTATTGTTGAAGCACTAAGATTGTGACGTTGAACTTACTTCTGCAATAGCACTACCCAAAACCAGCTATACTCTGTCCAACGAAAGTTGGAGTGGGCGTGTCCAGTTAAACTTCCGATTTCAATTGTTAGACATTGTTGATCTACTTTGGCAATAATGTCTAATAATTGAAATAGGAAGTTTAACTGGACACGCCCAGACCAATTTTCGTTGGATAGAGTATAGATAAACACGCCCTGAAGCAAAAAAGTCAGCTGACCATCTTAGTCCAAAAAACAATGTAACCTTCATTGTTTGCAACAAACGAAAAAAATACTGATTGTTAAAATCCAAGATGGAAACAATGAAGGTTACATTGTTACTCGGACTAAGATGGTCAGCTGACTTTTTCGCTTTAGGGCCTGTTTATTTAGCTGGCTTTGAGCACCACCAGAGCTACGTAACAATGTTTTATCTATTCCTTGTTCAGGCCTGGTAGTTTCTAAAAGGCCGTGATATGTCTCAAAAACCAACCTTCTATCTCTTTGTTACCATCGATAAAATCGAATTGAAACTCCAAAATTAATGAACCTTTAAAGTTTTGAACTCAATTTTATCGATGAAAAGAAAGAAATATATTCTGTCCAGCGATAGCTTGCTCCTGATGTAAACAAAACAACGTTTTATATCCCTCCGCAAGCTTCTGTGATTGGAGGAATCGAATCAGCTTTTCCCTGACCCCCTAACTTGAGGATGCCATGTCAATCCCTATCTTTCTTTCTGTTAATCCAATAATCCCGTATATCTCTCAAGAGATAACAGTGGGATTGATTACTATTTGTTTAAAAAGCAACAAAGTAAATAATTATTTTAAGAAAAAGCGATTTCTGTTCTCTCGTTTGTCACGAGAGTTCTCCATGTTCTCCATTTTCGTGTCTATTTTTAGTTTATTTTCCTAAAAATTGAAAAATTTACATGTATGTGTAGTTTATTCAGCTTTTGTTGTTATAAATATCATAAAATGTTTTAAGTTGAATTTAGAAACTGATTGTTAAAGTTTTAAGTCAGTTTTCCAGTTTTGTTTTGCGAACTGCATTTTCATGTTCGCTCTGGAACACGAAAGTTGTAAGGCTCAGTCAGCCAATGAAATCTAATATCACCACGTGCTTTTATTTACATCAGGAGCAAACTCTCGCTGGATAGAGTATAGAGGGTCAGACTCTGAGACATTCCTATTCTATTTTTTGATAATTTTTAAGAATCTGAAGTCAGAATTTGAAAAATATAAAAATTTTTTGCGACTGTTAGATTTCACTTTAAAAAAAACAACTTTCCATGTGCAACAGTAACTACAAACAGAATTATTAGCTAACATATGAAGTTAATTTTTTTAAAATGAGATTACTAATAAATTTTTAAATTTATTAAACTTAAATTTAAAATTTTTAAATGAGATTATTTTTTATGATGAATAATGCATAAAGAAAAATACTTCTTTCAATTGCATATATACAAAAATAATTTTAAAAATTATTAATACATTACAGTAGCATTTGTCAATCCCTTTCCTATTCGGTTTAGCAGGAATCACGTTACTGTTTTCAATGTTAAGAATTGCTCAAATCATTGTTTTATTATAAGCAACATAATAATAACAAATTAAAAAGACACCTAATGAAGAAATAAAAGACAACACAAACCACTAATCCACAAAATTATTTAGTAAAGACTCAGATGTACATTCAGGTGCAGAAAGATTTTTATCTGCTCCGTAGGAACTGAGCTTACCGGATGTTGAACGGTTGCAAAATCAGGTACTACTACTGAGAGTCAAGGCAGATTAGACTGGACCTGTTCCTTCTGAATGAAAATAGGGAAGCAGGTATACGCTTGGAATGTGCTATTCACGTGCTCAACTATGAATCAAGTCTAAACATTTTTGCACCCGACTATACATTTCGAACTAAGTTCACTTCATCAGTGAGTCATAGTTGAGCACGTGAATAGCACATCCCAAGCGCATACCTGCTACCCTATATTCATTCAGAAGGGACAGGTCCAGTCTAATCTGCCTTGACTCTCACTCAGTAAAGCTACCTGATTTTGCAACCGATCAACATCCGGTAAGCTGAGTTCCTACGGAGCAGGTAAAAACCTTTTGGCACCCGACTGTACATCTGAGTCTTTATTAAATAATTTTGTGGATTAGTGGTTTGTGTTGTCTTTATTTCTTTATTTCAGTGTCCACAGTTTCTTGGCGTGGTTATTTTATTTTGAAGACTTAATGAAATTAGAACAACGCTTTTCCTTGTTTTAATTTGAAGGTAGATTTTAATGATGAACATTTCTACCTTAACTTATGAAAAGACTCTTCTTTTTTCAGCCCTTGGATCCATCTAGCCAGGCGAAGTTTGCAACTTTAAGAATATAACTAATTTTCGCTATAATTAAAGAAAAGAAAACTTCCATTTCCTTTAGCAGAAAGTTTTCAAAGAAAATTTTAGCATTAAATTCGTTATGCGAATAACAATTAGTTAAATGGAATTAAATATTGCGAGAGTGCTTGTGAGCACTGCATTTTAGGACAAATGAAATAAATCATTATGAAAAAATGTAAAATCAAACAAGTGGCGACGTAATAAAGCTTTAAAGAGCTACAAGAGCACTGCTAAACGGCACTCGCACTATTCATTATGTTCACAGTTAATAAATAATGGAGAAATGCCTTTACCGCGAAAATGTCAGAACACTGTGGCGAAGTGTCTGAAAACAGAAATCAATGAATTAATGATAACGCATTAAAGCATCGGACCAAAATAAATTGCTGCACGTGTTTATAAAATTACATACGAGTGTTTACCGCGATCATCTGAAACTGCAGGCAGAACATGACAAACATGAATTTCAAATTAGCGCAATAAAAGGCGACTTCAGGTGCATTATGACGAGGAAAAATGGAACGACGGTGAAATGGGTGCTTTGACGACGAAGAGAAAGCTTGGAGTGGAGGAAAATTAAGGTAAGAGAAGAATAAAAAATATCGACGGGATGGAGAGAAAATAGTGCATCACGACGACAGCCAATTACAAGGGAGAGATTCAAGAAAACAGGGAGAAAAAAAGAAGTAGAAAATGGAGATGAAGAAAATTGATAAACAAAATGGTAGAGGAAAAAAAGAAACAAAAAAAAATCAGCTATAATACATAAGATATGGGAAACTATTGAAAAACAACGCAATGAATTGGG
Source organism: Rhysida immarginata (assembly GCA_023313115.1). Classification (NCBI taxonomy): domain Eukaryota; kingdom Metazoa; phylum Arthropoda; class Chilopoda; order Scolopendromorpha; family Scolopendridae; genus Rhysida; species Rhysida immarginata. The sequence goes on along the minus strand of JAHWFO010052524.1, from coordinate 1,554,364 downwards.
AGGAACGCCTTCAACGTAATCATAATGGTGAGTTATGATTACATTCTTTTTGACCATGCGCAATCTTGCTTACGCTCCAAATAATAATAATAACAGCGATGGAAATATTTTGTTATCAGATATTTTCTGGAAAAAAATATCAGCAAGAAAAGCATTTCTCAACGTCTTAAATGCGTCTTAAAATATTCTTTAACAAATCCCATTAATTTTTAACGACTTTGTTTTAGCTTGAAAGGTTCATGAAAAAACAGAAGAGGTAGGGGAAAAAAGATAGTTGTTCCTCTTAAATTAAATAAAGGAATGAATTAACTAAGTTTAGTAAATAAATAAGAATGGGAAATCGAGGGAAAAGGAAACAAGAAAATAAAGAGAGAGAAAGCCTAATGTCACTCGACAGAATTAACGAGTCGTTTGCAGAATGCAATTAGGACCTAAGTCAATTCACTTCATTACAAATGCTTCAAAGCTAAAATCGTAAAGACAACGGCAACGCAACACTAGACAGCTGCAAAAGGGAACGACAACAAATTCCAACGAAGGGAACGAAGGGGGAATAAACGCTTTAATGTATTATAATGCAGACGAAGGATATTTTTCCCGAAGTTATAGCATTGAAAGAAAAGTAGGCGTAACAACAAAAACGCATTTTTTTACATTCATGATAGCAATAAAAAACCAGAGAATGAATAATAATGCCAATAGGGCTTTATTATAAGATATACACCCCTCTCCAAAGATTAAGCACAGAACAGGGAATTCGATATTAAACGGAAAGTTTTCAGTATCTTTACATGAAAAAACGCACTGATATCTGTGATGCAATTGGTATCATGTGAACATGAGTAAGCCCAAATGTTTATTAATGACAAAGAACAGATCACTAAAGAAGTTTATCATAATGATCCATCGTGGAAGGAATAAAAACCGTACAAAATTAATGTTTCAGTAATATCTACAGTCCGTCACAAAAGTTTATAGACATCAATGTTTGGCTGATTACGTCACTATGACGTCAATGATGTCATGGAAAGTTTTTGGGTTTTGAATGAAAGCATGTGCAAGTTGATAATACGCAAACAGGACAAAAATTTTACTTTTCACAAAAGCATTGAAAATGTTTATGATAAACCATTGAAAATGCTGTGTCCCTAAAGTTTATAGAACAACATAATTTTATGCAATATGTAAATATTTAGTCATGATGCAAGGTTTGGGGTGTATAAATACGCTGTGTAATGGCTCAAGAGCGACATTTTACTCATCAACGAAATGACTAGAGCTTCCCAGCTAACAGCTGACGAGGTTGCCAGAATATTCAGCTTAAAATCGCAGGGTGAATTTGTTCATGACATTTCCAATGCGTTAAACCGCTCTAAAAGTATTATTTACCGAGTTCTAGCTCGTAGAGAGCCACAACAACCAAAACATCGTTCAGGAAGACCACGGGTGACAAGCTCTCGTGATGATAAACGGATACTGAGAATGGCTTCCTCCCAGAAAATGTCCATACGTAACATCACTGTTAGTTCACATTTGCATATGTATACCAAAGAATACAGTTCACAGACGTATTAAAGAAGCCGGTTACCTTATTCACAAGAAAATGAGACGTAAACCGCCACTCAGAAAGCTTCACCAAAAGAAGAGGTCGCAGTGGGCTCATCAGCATATGTCATATGGTGATAAATGGCTGAGTGTGCTGTTCAGTGATGAAAAGAAATGGAACCTGGATGGTCCTGATGGATATGCAAGCTACTGGCATGATTTAAGGAAAGTGCCCCGAACATTTCTTAGCAGACAACAAGGTGGGGGATCGGTCATGATATGGGCGGCCTTTTCATATAATGGTCAAGCGTCCTTAGCATTTTTAGATGGACGACAAAACTCAGAAAAGTATATAGAGACACTACAAAGTTATTTGTTTCCGTTCGGTGAAATTTTGGGAGGAAAGAATTGGATTTTTCAGCACGATAACGCTTCCATCCATACATCCAATGTTACAAAAGACTATCTAAACAGAAAAGTGTATCTGTTCTTGACTGGCCACCGATGAGTCCTGACCCGAACCCAATTGTGAACGTGTGGGGCATTTTATCGCGGGAAGTTTATGCCAATGGACGTCAATATTCGTCAGTCAATGAACTCAAGACATTAATCGAGTATGCTTGGTACAATTTAGATCCTAAAACATTACAAACTTTGGTTCTTTCTATGGAAAATCGTGTATATAATGTCATATGAAACAACAGAAAATCGATATGCTTTTAAGAACCAAGTATTTTCTTGTAAATTTGAGATTCCCATGCATTCTATATATTTTTGGGACAGTGCTCTTTTCATTTATTTCCTATAACAACACGCTAATGTAAGTTTATTGTCATTTCTGTTTTGGTTAAATACAAGTTGTATGTGTTTAATAATAAACCTATTTGAACTCAGTCGTATTTCTTTTTGTTCCTTTGATACATGCATTGTATTGATGTCTATAAACTTTTGGGACGGACTGTAATATGGGATATGCTCTCTTCTGACCTGGCTGCATGCAAGGCATCGTCGATTTAGCTCTTCAATGAGGCGATCAAGTCCTGCTGAAGGGAGCAATTACCACTCTTCTTGAAATGTTGTTGACAGTTCTTTGCGTATCTTCGTATGCTAGGAGGAGGTTGGCGACCTCTAACTTCTCTTACGACAGCATCCCGCAGATGATCGATAGGATTAAGGTCAGGAGGAACGCAGGCCAGAATATTCGCTTATTACTTTACTGCAATAGATAAGCATCCACATCTATGGATTATCATCCTTTAGAATGAACTTTGGGCCTATTGCACAGGAATAAGGTCGGACATACTTATCAACATTTTCGTCTCGATATCATAAGGCTGTCAGAGTGTTGCCTGTAAACACGTGGAGATTGGTGCGGGAACCCTATGAAAGGCCAGCCCAAATATCATATCTCTATCTCCAAAGGAATGGAGCTCAACAATAGGGTGAGCTGGTATTTGGTTCTCCAACGGCTTTCCAGTGTTCTACATCACCCCAACATCATCTTTCTGATATGATGAAGAATATGTCTATCCTTAATTTTATTGGAGTTGTTCTCAGCTGATGTGATAACCATCAGATGATAACGCGATTTATCCAGCTGTTATTTTGCATTTTCTGGCTGCCCCAATCATTATCTTAGAAACATTTCCACATTTGCATGTTCTGATGCAACAGCACAGAAAATTTGATTGAAAATACCAATTGGTTTAAATATTATCGCGAAATTAGTCTTTCGTGCTTAACTTTTGGAGGGAAATGTAGATACAAGAGAGTCCAACTTCTACCAAGGAAACAATTTTTATAAAAGAAATGGTTATCTATTGACCCTTTTCAGTGAGTTCGTGGACGCACCACGCGCCAGCGCGGCTATTTCTTACAGCGGGAAAAAAGCTTCCAGCACAGCCGTTCTCTAGCTTATAGCTGGAACGTGATAACAAATAATCTGGATTCTTCTCGTTTGTAATTGTTTATTTATTTTGCTATTATTTTGCCTTTCTTAATATCCCTATTTTTTTTTAACTAAAAACTAATTCGAAATATCTGAAATAGCACCTACAAAAAAAATTCAAATACAAGAATTATCGTGGAGAGAGCAAAAAATTTCCACATTTTAGATTCAGTGATTCCGTTATCACTGAAACTTAAGTTATATCAAATATTTAAAATTTGGTGTTTTCTAATAAATTTAGATAAACCTTTGTAAACAAATATAAAAATAAAATATTATAAAATAAATAACCTTCTATTTATTTTTTTTTAATTTATGAAGCTACAGAAAACTCAGAAAAAATAATTTGGACCCAACACGAGAAACAATTTAAAAATAACTAAGATATTTAATTACACAGTATTTACATTTACAGTAAAAAAAAACCATCCGTAAAACTTTTTATATTTTTGGGACTGTTATGTCTACCGACGAAATATAGACAGAAAATATTATAGACAGAAATGTTTTATCACGTCTGATTGTTTGTAAAATGACAAAAATATCTTTAACTTTTTTCAACTTTGCATTTTGAAACAATGGCAAACATACTAACAAGGGAATCCCTCCAACATGTATGTCACAGATTTCCACCAAATTGAAATATGTTACTCATCTGAAGCTATTATAGATGCTTGCAAAATAAGAAAGTGCGAAATTTTGTTTCTTTCAAAATAAACCGCGAAAACGAAAAAAATTGATCACACATAGCCATACAAGTACTCCATTGTTAAAGCGATTTGTGTGTATTAATGCGCTTAACGGAACTTCTTTCTTCCACTACTCAGCAATAAGCACGAATCCACTTCACATGAAATCAATGGAAATAGATAGCAGACGACAATTGAATGGATTCTCAAGTTTCTAAACAAACTTAATTTTAAAAAAATAGATTATTACAATTACTTTCCAGTAAAAATCTGTATAGTAATTAATAACAATTTCCTTAATTTATTATTTCATTTTATTAATTAACTCGATAATCTTCGTAATTTTCCGTCACGGGGCTGGCTCCTTCATGTTCAACGTCAAGTAATACGTTGCGTTGGTGAGAGGGTATGTATCGCTGTGCTTTATAATTTTAAATAAAAATAGTATTCATGGATGTTTACCTCATCTTATAAATTATTTCGAGACGAATAATTATACAACAAATTTAAGGTTTTATGCTTAATTTCAGTGCTCTAACTGCAATTCTTTGGAGACCGCCGCTAACGATTTTCCTTCCCCTCTTACCGCCATGTTTATTGAACTTTGCACTTCCGGAGCGTTCTGCCGCCGCGCAACGGTGTCGCTTCCACGGTGTGCTTACGCGCAAAAAAAGCCTTCGAGGGGGTTCCCTTGTAAGACTTAATAGGTTTCAGGAACACAAATGGAAAGTTGTGGAGATCTTAAAGTAATCGGTTTATTACTGAGTTTGCAAGGTGGATACGCAAGTATTCTTGTTTTTTTTGTTTATGGGGTAGTAGAGCCAGAGAGCACCATTACGTTAAAAAAGTGTGGCAGGTTAGAACTGAAGAATTTATTCCTGGAAAAATGATTGTGAGGTCAAATCACTTAGTTCTACCAAAAAAACATAATTTTACCTCCAGTTCACATTAAGCTAGGCTTGATGAAAAATTTTGTAAAAGCACTTGATCAACAACGAGCTGCATTCAAGTACACCTTGCAAAATGTATTTCCAAGTTTATCCGAAGCCATAATTAAAGAAGGCATATTTGGTGGTCCACAAATTTAAAAAATTTTAAAGGATGACAAATTTGAAAACTGTTTATCTGAGGTTGAAAAGGCTGCATGCCATCCTTTAGAATAGTGGTAAAAGAATTCTTGGGAAATTAAAAAAGTGACAATTATATAAAAATAGTTTCCAAGAGTTTGGTTAATTACCGCAAAATGGGTACTAATCTTTCTTTATATATAAAAATTCAGGCTCAGGGTGCGTCTGTAAATGTTCTAAAAACTTTTGAACCACTTATCCGATTGAGCTCATATTCGCAACATATGTTCATTACGTTCAGAGTAAGGTTTACATGTCCCCAAAGTGAGGAAGGGAAGGGGTAAAAATCATATATCTTGGTTTATGTTTGTTTGTTTACTCAAGAGATGGCGCCAGAGTTTGTTTATCTTTTTTATATAGACCTTTCCCTTGAAACCGAAACTGGACTAACTGCGCAGAAGCAGGACAGCAAAAATCTTCCGTTTTCCTCCGGATGTGTAGTATTGTTTGCCAATGATGTACTGTATATTAAAGATAGACTCCGAATCCTATTGTTAACAGCGGCAAAAAGTGAAGCAAATTGAGCCATGACAGTTTTGGGCAGGAGTGAGCCGTGGAGTAATTAGCTGTCTGGCTGCTTTGTTTTTGAAAATTTTGGGCCCGAGGAATAATTAATTCAAACCCATTCCTTAAAGTTGTTCTGCGTACAACTGGACAAACAGACACGAAAAAGGACCAGGAATCATTTTCCACGAGCATAAATCAAAAATACGTAACTAAAATGAAAATACATAACTGAAAGACGATCGAAACGAAATTGAAATTGAAACCATGATCGAAAAATCTATATTTATAAAACCAAAAGTCTGTATGTTTGTGTCTGTGAGCTTCAGGCGATCCTATTGGCTAATCGAAAAGGAGTTGTTTCGATTGTTACGACAGTATTATTGTTAAACTCAGGATGAGCAGAAGAATTTTAATTGTTGCAACATTTTTATTTGTATAATAAACTTTGGATAGCAAAGAGATTTTTTCTTCTTTAAAATGTAATATCCTTTCATTGAAAACATGGTTTTTACATTTGAAAAGTAAAATCATGTATCTGAACATAAAATTATATGATGACTTCTCTCATTTTTGAAATGTCGAAAAAGTATCTTCATTCAGTTATTGCAACCTAATTATCTTAAACCATTACTTAGAATTTTTATTATTCAACATAGTTTTCAACAGTGGCTTAAAGAATAAAGGCAAATAGCGATTAGATAAACTAGAGATAAATACCATACTGTTTACCCATTTTTGGATAGGTTTGCCCAATATTTTGTGAAGTGACCAAACCTAATAACTTTAATGTTACCATAATAACACTTTAGTTCTGAACTTTATCAATAGATGGTACTGCCTTAACTTTAAAACCACAATATAAGAAATATATTGTGTTTAAAACGCGCTTTAGGTCGTGTCTGCCGAACTTCACCTTAGCGTTATTGTTTGACGTGCCGGACACGCCTGATCTAGGCCCTAAGGGGTTACCTGTCGTGTAATTATTGATGTTTATCTTCTGTGTTTTACGGGTTTAGATTTCTTTAATTTGCGATGCTATTATTGTTTGGTTTCGTTTTGATATTAATACGTTTTGGCTATTCTCACGGACTTCGATTTGCTTTGCAATCGGATTTTATTTTTTGCTTTATGAATAGGTACTGACGTTTGGTTTTATTCAAATTTTGTAAGATAAGAGATAAATAGAATTAGAAGCGCCCGAGGGTACTTCCTGATTCACTTTCCGTCCTTCATGCACGGGGATGATTGTGTTTGTTGTTTGCCCGAATGGCCCGTGGATCATGTTTTTGACAACTGTGTCGTGTAGTTTTTTGACATTGTTGACATCAAGAATTTCTGCAGTAATAATATCGTCAATTTGGTTGGGACGCAGTTTTTCGTTTAGCCACAGTAAAAAATGTACGTAAAAGCCGCTGAGTCTCGCCAATATTTGACATTTCATGAGCAGATCTACCACCTTCCGAACTTTATTTTCAAAACTCGAGCAGGATAGCAGGATAGAATGTGCATAAAATTATGATGCAATGGCAAAACATTCGTTTTATGTGCTATTGAACATAAAATGAGTATAGCAGACGATAAGAATAGGGAAGTGTCTATCGAGGAGGCAAAGGAGAAACACGTGAGCCCTCTAACAAATGTCCAGACGACTGACAAAAGTTTGTGTATTTGTTTGTGTGTATGGAAAGGAAAGAAAAAGGAAACTCTGCAGCTAAAAGATAAATGGGCATCGGGAACATCTGAACAACGGGAGCTTCGTCTGGAGCAGGAGGGTATAGGAACTTTACGTCAGGGGCAAGGGAAACTTCGAAAGAAAGATGAGATCTAAAGTATCCAGTGATATTTCCCGATGGTGAAAATGGATATTTTAATCTGAGGCAGGTCAACCCAACAAGAGGATAAGTAAAGTCCCGGGCGAAGCCGGGTTTTCAGCTAGTTGTTTATAAAATATAATAAAATACTTCAAATACAAAGTAAACGATAAGATAAACTTATCAGTCCGTGATCGGCGTGTAAAAGAATTATTAATCAGCTACTCTCATGTTTAGCCATGTGTTTTGCATCATCTTCATTCATCTTCGGCCATGACAGTTCTGGGCATAGAGCTTCCCAATTTGCTTCAAGTTACAACAATTGCTTCGGAGTCTATCTTTAATATACGTCATTGGAGTTTGCACATTTCAAGGCAGGAAACGCATGTTTTTTTACTGTCCTGCTTCTGTGCAGTTCCTCCAGTTTTGGTTCAATGGAAAGGTCTATATCAAAATTCAGAGTGCGTCTGTAAATGTCCTTAAAACCTTTGAACCACTTATCCTCTTGAGCTCATACTTGCACCAGATGTTCGTTAGGTACAGGATATGACTTACATGTGCCGTGTGTCAGGTGGCCCAAATGTAAAGGGTAAAAATAATCTTTTGCTTGATCTGTCTGTCTGACATGAGCGTATGACATGCGCGGACCAACAATATATGTCATTTCCTACAATGCAGAGCAAAGTTTCTGCAATAATAGGCCATAAAAATTACTTTGGATATGGTCATGGATGAAGAAATACAGGATGGGAAACTCCATTGTTTAAAGCGTGATTTTTTTTTCACTGGCGCTCTCTGGCCATTTGCGTGGGCATTACTCTCTGTCTAGCAGACGACTTTACTTTTCCTTATTGGCCTTGATGGCTCAGGGGTTGCGTGATCGCCTCTGATCAACACCTCCTAGACAGAAGGCCTGATAACGGAAACGTCATACATTGTTACATCATCATTAATCGACCCGAGGCCTACGAGATCGCTGGCCTCGTAATCGACCAAATTTAGGGCTCATTATTGGTAGAAATAGAATTAACAATGGTCGACTAATGATGATGTAACAGTGTATGACGTTTCTGTTATCAGGCCTTCTGTCTAGGTGGTGTTGCTCTGATGCCCGTAGATGTGGCTTCGATCCCGGCCGAGGACGACGATGATTTTTTCAGGGGGAAAATACTATTATATAAAAGAAAGAGCGAAAAATGTATACACTCACTCATTCATTCATTTATTACGAAATCTCCAGGACTATGAAGCCTACAAACTTAAAATTTGGCAGGTTTACAGGGTGCATTATGAGAGTAATTTTTATTATGAGAGTAATAATGCGCATTATGAGAGTAATAATGCGTTATGAGAGTAATTATGCGCATAATTTTATTGTGACGCGACTATCCATCGCAGCGCATTCGGACTGGTCGAATAATGTGGTGGGGGTCTGCCTTTCCAAACACGCCCGGTCTCAGTTCGCTCCGAGCAGTAGGAGCGGTAGGACGTGTCTTCGCACGAAGTCTGTTTTTCGATTGTGTCACGGCACGATGGAGCGTTCGCTGGAACAGCGGTACGCGATCAAGTTTTGTGTGCGGCTTGGGAAGAATGCAACAGAAGGCCTTACATCAAAGACGTCTTCAAGCTTCACCACGACAATGCCCCCCGCCACACGGCTTTCGTCGTCACCAACTTCCTGACCCGGAGCAAGACCCCCGTTACAGCCTGACTTGGCTCCGTGTGACTTTTTTTTTGTTCCCTCGACTGAAGAGAGAGCTGAAGGGAAAGCACTGGGAGTCGGTGGAGAACATCCAAGCTCATGTTACAAGGTTCCTGAAAAACATTCCAGTCGAGGAATTCCAGGGTGCCTTCCAGGCGTGGCAGAATCGTCTCCGCAAGTGTATTGATGCAGGAGGAGACTATTTTGAAGAATTTTAACCATTTGTACCAAGCGGATCAATAAACCTATTTTTCCCAGAAAATGCGCATTACTTTCATAATGCACCCTGTATTCTCTGGGCTTCTAGGTGAGGGTTATAGAGGGATCAAATCTAAGAAACATTTACCTCTTTCATTTTTTTCTCTGGGGCATTTTTTTTGAGATAAAAAAAAGTTAAAATCCTACCTGCAGGAAACAGTTGTTTGGAATCTGTGGAGACACTTAAAGACATTGGTATACGAGACACCAGTGGGATCCGATGAAGACCTGGTAGCCGGAATCGCCATAGCTGCGGACCAGATTCGCGAAGAACCAGGAACTTTTGAACTTTTTACATCAGTCCATGCGGCGACTTTGTGAAGCATGCATTCATACCAGAGGGAGTGAATTAGAAAACTTATTATTGATGAAAATAGGAAAGAAAATTCCACAGCCTGGGTTCGAACCAAAAACCTTCTGCTCACCATGCAGACGCGTCAACCAATTGCGCCACTGTGGACATGGAAGCATTAACGCTATCTACATGTCCTTAGGGCTGGTTGGAGCAGTATCTACTTCGCAGGCTGGGACTATCTTTCCTACTGCGTATAATCGTTAAAGATTAATAAATGAAAGATCTTAGGAGGATTTATTTTCTTTTTTTTCCACGCCAAACCTCAGATGTTGAAATTATTGATGAAAATAAGAAAAGAAAATTCCACTGCCTGGGTTCGAACCAGGAAGAAGGTTCCTAGTTCGAACCCAGGCTGCGGAATTTTCTGTCCTATTTTCTTCAATAATTTCACCATCTGAGGTTTGGCGTGAAAAAAAAAAATAAAAAATGAAAACAAATCCAATTAAGACCTTCCATTTATTAATCTAGAACACTTATTGTAAAACATTTGCATGTTTCATAAAAAACAAGTCACATTATCGTACTTTATGCAATGTGTTTTTTGTTCTTTTTATTACATGATTGACCATGATTTTGACGTGGACCAGAATTACGGTTTGAGTGGCATACTTCGTCTACGCGACGTCCAACATTTTTTATCTCAAAAACAATACCCAGAGAAAAAAATGAAAGAGGGAAATGTTGCTTAGATTTGATCCCTCTATCACCCCCCCATGTTTGTACGCCACCCTGTATACATAAACATAAAAAAACTATTTTTCTCCGAGCGACGCCGGGTATTTCAGCTAGTGTGTCTTTAAAAATTCACTTTTTGGATTCACATCTTGTTTTTTTTCTTGAGAATCTAGGAAGCATGAATGATGACAAGTTGAACGTTTTCATCAGGAATTAAAGCAGCTTGAGAAGCGATACAAGGGATTTTGGGCTTGTCATAAGAGAAACTGATTCAAATTTATACAAAAAGAGGAGTCAAGCGGTATTTTTTTAGGTTTATTTTTGTTATAAAACGGGAATAAATACATGTGAGCGAACTTTTTTGACAAAACATTTGGATTTAACCACCCCAAAAATACTCCCAAATTACCCTTTTTTGTCACTGGGTGAACAAACTTGTAAACTAGTGTTTTTTGTGACATATTGAAAACCTATAGAATCAATTTGTTGGTTAAAAATTTATTTATTACGAACATTTGGTAAGCTATAATTGCAGGGAATGTTTTTTCTGTGGGGAATTTGGTAGAAGTGGGATATAATTTTACTGCTTTAACTGAATATAATTTTTTATTTAGCTGGATTATTTTTACTCAAATGATTCCAGAATTGATTTTTTTTGTCTGCAAAGAAAACTTTTGGATGAGATCGTTATTGTGCCAAATGCGGAAATCGAACGATATTTTCATCACCACAGGTGTCGGCGAGGGCGGGTTAAATTTTCCGATCCCTACCTACCTCCGAGGTATTTGGAGAAAGAAGAAAGAAGGAAGAGAACGAATTTTGATGAAAAAAACCGGAAAAGGAATCGGTAAAATAAAGTTTGAAATTCACTTACAAGGGATTTCTATTGTAATTCGTTTTCTAAAGTATGAATCATTAATGAGTATGTTCAACAGCAAACAATAGCTTCGGTTTATGTTTATTTCTATTAGATTTCTGAATCGCATTGGAGAATATTTGCTTTGAATAATGAAGAGAGATTTCCCCACGGTAAAAGCCTCGAGGATGTTTTCTTCTTCCTTCCAGGTTTAAATAAACAGCAAACTTCTTTAGCAGAAGTCATCAAATGTTTGTCAGTAATATCTTCGTCATGCTCTTGCATTTGAAAGCTTTTGAAAGGCTCTAAACTTTTCTTGCTACGTGGAAAATATTTCAAGTAAACAAAACAAAAAACTGGAGCAAAATCTCTTCCATCCATCTTTTTTTTTAAAAAAAAACTTCTTCAAGTATTGATCATGAGTTATCATGGGAATGTTTCATCTCAGATTCTCAAACGATGACTTCTCGTGTTATGTTCTCTCTCTCTTTTAAAGGGGAAAGGGAAAAACACTTCCATCCATATCTGAAGGAGAATGTCGCACTTCTATTTCATAGCTTTTAATTATTCTCATAAAAATCGCAGCCCCGACTCTAATTTCATCGCTGCGACGGCGCTGATAAGAGCGTTTTCGCTCACGGCCGACCTGCTTTTCGGCGTTTTTTTTTTCCCGAAGTGTTGCTTCGCGTTTTGAGTTACGGCCCACCAACTGACAAGAATTTTCTTTTCATTTCCACCTCTCGGGATAAAACTCGGCTTGTTCAACGTGCAATTTAGGCTCACGCGATCATTTTTAATTAGCTAACCAGCCTGTATTAACTAGAAAACACAAAACCTGCACAGTTTCACTCGGGCACAAACAAAGGGAGAAACAAGAGGCGGAGCATCACGAGTTTTTGGGATTTTTGCTGATGTCTCTTCCTCTTGGATAATGATGAGATTACATGGACATAATAGTTTAAAGCAGGAAAAAATAAAAAAAGGAAATTATTTAAAAAATAACCCTTGAAAACTTAGCAACGGAAAATATAAGCCGTGGATTGCTGCTTGGTTTTGCAAAGGATTGCAAATTCAATTCGATGTTTTGATAGTCACGCTGAGAAAGGAAATCCTAAGCGATTGTCGTCTTGACAACAAAGATAACAGCAACCAAAAAAATACTTTCTTCCTTTCTTCTGTCGAGGGTTTTATTTTTTAGCACTTTAAAAAAAAAACATCAAAGAAGTTCCTTTATGTTTTCGTTTACTGTCTTCACGCTTGGCAGCTAGATTCAAAATTATTTTTTTTAAAAGAAGAAAACAGTGTATACAGTTTTTCTTTTTCTTCCTGAATTAAAAGCTGACAATTGCAATCAAATCGACAGCAGACAAACAACATACTCGTTGCTTCAGTTAAGTGAGCAACAAGAAATTTTAGACATGTATTGGAAAAGAAAGAAATTTTAAACATGCACATGTGTTTGGAAAAAAAATTAAGCAAGTAGGCTATCTATGGAGAAAAAATCGTCATTATTTCACAAGATGTTTTTGTTGTAGATTATTATTTCTCTAATTACAATTTTAAAAGTTTTTTAATAAAGGGAAAGAAGTTAATAAAGTCAAACTGAAGCTAATAAAGTAACTGGAGTTGAATTTCTTCAATTTATTTGCTAGTTAGGTTAAGGAAGATTCCCAATTTGCGAGTCGGGGGCCTGCTCTGCCGATTGAGCTGCTTGGTGGATTCTTGGAAGTCCATATGGATTATTATAACAGTTTGGCGGTTCATGTCCGCGGTAGCTCAATTGGTAACAGCAGTGCCGGCAATAGGCATGGCCCCTGGTTCGAGTTCAAGTGGCGAAATTTTTTCTTCCCTTTTCTATTTGTTATTGTTATAAGTCTTGTTAACCGCTCTTGAGATACAGAAAAGACCGGGAATAGCAAGTAATTATATACCCTAGGAGGACAGCTAAACTTTTAATTTTTAAATACCCTAAATTTCAACATTAATTTACCAAATTTCATCTTTCTCTTGGTATTTTTACTAAATTGTTTTAATTTCACACATAATTTCAAATATTTGAACTGCTTTCATGAATGCACTTTCAAAAATGGAGGTTGAATTTTATATTTATTTTGTAAAGAATTGAAAATGCATAATTGATTCGCTCCAAAGATTTCATGCTTTAAAAATAAATTATAGGATTATAATAAAAGTTTTTTCGCAGAATGATTTACAAATTCATCAAATTCGATAATGATATATATTTGCAGTACAGTTAGAAAAACAAACTCGGATCACGTCCGGAAGTTAATCCCAGGGCAAACCCAAAATAGGTCTAAGTCCAAGGGACTCAAGTGCAGTGAAGGGAAAAGCTATGTCAGTGGAAGTGCAGGGTGATTCAAAAGTCCGTATCGAATTCAAATTGGTGTATTTATTATTAAAATAAACATACAGGGGTGCAAAACATTCGTCATAAGATAAAGGCTTAGGCTGGTATGACGAGCAGGCTTCTTTGGCTTGGAAAGAAAACTGCCGAACACGGTCGATATTTTCATCAAAGGTATGAGGCCGACTTTCGCTTACAAAAACAGCCCGTTTCTCGGAACATTTGATGTCATTCTCTTATGCTCTTAGCAGTAGGGGCTTTTGGGGCTTTCGCGCCAAATCTTTATACGAAATTCACGCTGCACGGTTATCACCGACTCGCACTTGTTGAAGCAGAGGACGCAAACGCTTTCTATTGCTGGGTCGCCATATAAAACAATTGAGAGCTGGGAGACCTGTACCGGAAACCTGAACAAACTTGACAATCCAATGGTAGACGGGTTGTTCAGCTGCCGTTAACAGCAGAAATGTACGGGTGGCATTTTAGGTAACTGTCTGATCGGACCATACGTATGTATTACGGGCAACGTGTACAGAACTTGTCGAGAATATGCCCCTGGGCGTTAGTGTAAGAATGTGGTTAATGCATGATGGTGCTCTCGCACATTTTAACCAAATTGTTTGGGAGACGCTCACTGATATCTACCACGACCGATGGATGGGTAGGGATAGATGGACAAATTCCATGGCCTGCAAAGTCTCCCGTTCCCAATCCACTGGACTTCTATGTCACACTTCGAACATCTATAGGGATACCTCGAACATTTACTCTGACTTGTGAGCTTATTGCATTTGTGGTATTGTACGAACCAAATCAGAATATGCCCCTATGTTCATTGCCGGTGTTTCCATTGTAATCGAGCTCTGTCTTTGTAGTAGAATAAGTCATCAACCAAGCACTTCATTCATATGTTTACAGGATATGATCTGTTTTTACTTGTTTTGATATGAGAAATCAACCCCCGCATTTTTTGTCCCTCTGTTTTCGATTCACCCTATATATTCCAATTAAAAGTGCTCCTGTTGTTACAAAGTTCCAAGCGTATAGTCGTAACCGCCGAGAAAGACAAACAAACGATACATCACCAGCGAGATTCTCCTTAATCTGTCTCTTTCTTTCTAAAAGATTTTTCGTCTCTCCAACACGTTCGTCAGTAATGTACAGTCAAGCCTCTTTATTATGATTTCTAAGAGAACCAAATTTTGAATATATTATCCAGGATTCGTATGATCCAAGAATAAAAAGAAACCCCATATTTTAAGACATTAATAAATAAGTCGGAAAAGTTCTTTTTTTTTTACATTAAAAACAAATTATATTTTGCGCTTATAGAATGCCACGTGTTTGGTCGTCATTACTCTCTCTGGTGGCAGAAGTAATCATAATTCGATTAAATATTTTTTTCCCACTGGTTTACAATAAACGTCTTAAATAATTTAACTTTCTTGGAATTATCAATTTTTTTTTTATTGTAATTTTTTTTCCTGAGGCCTATGAGTTGGGTCCCTGGATGGACCTGGATTAACGACTGCTGTATGATGGTCACAGCAGCAGGGGGGAGGGTGAAGAACGTGAATCACTGATGAGTCGCCCATCCAGTTATTAGATGTTGCTGATGTTGCTGAATTTCAGAGAAGTTGTGTCTCAGTGAAAGCCCACCAGCCCATGGCCTACCCCCAAATTTTGTGGATTACTCATTAGATGCATCAAGCTTCTCATATATCTCAGCGTGTTTCCTGTAATATTGTTGAGGACGAGTAAGTTTAGTGAAAACACTTCTTCCGTACCACCCAAATAAATATACATAGTGAAACTTTCTTGGAATGAATTTCTTAATTTTTAGTTCATAATATGCATTTTGGATTAAAAAAATATAGAATGCTAGATTCATGAGGACGACCAGAGATAAAAATCGTATTAATGCAGATCATAATACGAGGTTTGACTGTATCATCAAAAGTACGACTGCTTTGAAATTTATCGTGAAAGATAAAAGTGTGAAATTAAACAAAAATTGATTTAAACTTTTTATGGCACTTTCGTACCAACTAATGGCACATTCCCAATCTTCAGTTTGCTTTCAAATAACTTTCAACATGTAAACAACAGTGACTATTTAAGTGAAATGTGTTTCAATGATCAAAAATTAAACAAGAATAGAAAAAAGCTTCACCAACACTACTCCGAAGAGAACACCATTTCACAGTGATTGTAATAAAATTAAAAAGGAAGAAGACAGGAGAAAGAACACGAGAAAAGTTAAGCGTAGCTGAGAGAACTCTTATTAAGAAGGGAGAAAACAAGTTGAATAATTAATTACATATCATCTGGATCTGAAATTTAATCACATCCTAAGAAAAAAGACTAAGAAGGAGAGGAAAGAAGGAGGGAGAGGATCGATAGGAACAGGAGTGGGGAAGGGAAATAGGGGTGTCCGCCACTCCCATGCTTCCTCTTTCTCCCTCCGCTCTCTTTCTCTTTCTCTCTCAGCTTCTGGATGTCTGATTCATCCACGGATGAATTAAATGGTATCCGTGTATATCTCTCGATAACATCATTGGCAGTTTCAATATCCCCTTATCAATTAAAGTGGGAAATAGGCGGGAGGAGGAGGGATTGGAAAGATGGGTGATAGAGAAATGGGTGGGTGGGGGAGAATGCCCAGATATTAGGTTTCATTTGGGGCGCGAGGACTCTTCGTTTACTCTTCTCTCCATTGGATGACTTTCGATCGGGTCGATTCGTCGTTCGATCGATGAAATCCAGGAAAAGAAGCAGCCCAACATTTGTGCTCGTGTCAACTGACGTCACGCTGCGCGCTCGCCCTCCGCATGTCTACTCATCCAACCAACCAAAAGCGGCCGTCTCGGTCGGCGACGACGACTTATTCAAAGGGTTAGCCAACTTTTCCTTTAGAGAATACTCTGCTTGTTATCCGTTATGGGAGACCTTGCGAGATAAGAACGGTGAAACTGCTGAGTTTTTGACAAATATTTACGCTCCTTATAAAGTACTTGGAGTTTTTGTTGGAATTTCTTGCTCTTCTAATTTTTAAAGCATACAATTAAAGCCAATAAATTAGAAACATGGGTGAAACATATGTAAACTAGTTTGAGGTTATGTGATTCAAGCGTTTACTTATCACCTATTTAAGGAGTTGGGTGAGCTTAATCCTATAAATTGAGCAGTATAGGGAAAAAGGAGGACCTAACTGACTTCGAAACGGGGACTCATTGTTGGTGCGGTTCTTGTCGGAAACAACGAAGCAGCTGACAGAATTCTCGAAAAGGTCGATATCCAGAGTATAAAGAATGTTTGGGACATATTGGAATGACATATCCGACAGCAAAATCTTCTTCCAACAAATCTGCGAATGACCTAATGGAATGTCTGGTGAATGCCTGGTCTTCCATTGACTTAAAAGTGCTTCAATATTCTATATTCACTCTATGCTAACTCGAAATTATGCTGTGGTAATTCGAATGGAAGCGGATCCAATAAAAAATAGAGAAATATTTCTAATGGTCAGTGTTCGTGTAGGTGTTTCTGCAATTGGCACTATTACAACTGATCGTGGGATAAAGCTTTTCTGATAACTTGGAGAAACCAAGTTCACAGGATGGGGAAAATATCACCCCAAAATTTAAAATTCTCTTTCATGTTAATGCTGAACACACTAGTAGTGCTATTAGGAAACACATTAAATGATGTGAACGTTGAAAATTTTATATCGAAGTAGCAACTGCCTAATATTTTCCAACTGAAAATCCGATATGAAAGTAAGGAAGAGCAATATAGTGGCTTTAAATGAGAATTACTGAAAAAATAGTTCCGACAGAAAAAAAATATTCTACAGACACCAGGGAATACGAATTCTAAGCCTTTAATATTTTTTGATACAGTTGAACGATATTAAGTTATACAAGTTGTATGTGCCCCTTGAAAAATTCAGCGAATTTTGAGAACGAAAAAGGGTTCTCTTGAAACGAAACTACTTCATAAAAATTGCATGGTTTTGGCACCGCAACTTAAGCCCTAGGATTCGGACTTTTGATTCCAGCAGACAATGACATAATGAAGTTTCTACAAGTATAAGATAGTCATTAAAACATTTATCATGTTAATCTAGAAGCGCTTGTTAAGATTTATATACTGGTGTCAGTGCCTTTGTTTGTGGTCGACGTCTTAATCCCCTGGAGGCAAGTAGGACCAGTGGCCATTACTCTGCGCTTGATGAACCCCCATTGTCATTATTACTAATGGATTTTGAGCATGAATAAGAAATAACGACACCAATATCGCTTGGTGGAAGGCCAGAAATTAGACGAAGAACATTAAAAGAAGTGCAAACAGAGCTTTAGATGAAGTTTAATTAGCTCTCCATTGTACGCGGACGAAAATGGAAGCCAAGTAAGCTCATTAAAACTTCCCGTGCGGTTTTATCTTTATTTTAGAGAATTAAATTTAACTTTACGAAATTATTAGAAAGAAATCTCGTCTTATCCTATGCGGTTTTCTTGAAAAATTCAAAGATGTAACTTTTCTACCGTTGAGAAAAGCGAACATTAATATTGTCTCAAAGCCGAACATATTTGTCTTTCATGAAAAGAATTCTTAATCTCTTTTAACACACATAGTAAAGACAAACAATCTGCGGGCGTTAAGAGGACTGATTTCATATTAGGTAAACAAAAAAAATTCTTTAAAAATAACCCGACTGTTAGTTAGTAAGGCCACTGGAATCCTGAGTTTTAAAACACACTAAACAGGGTGTTTCATAATTGGTGTCCCGTCTTTAGGTCCACGTAACGACTCAAGGGGAACAGATTGGGGGAAAATGAATATTGATTATTTGGTTTTAATGTCCCCTAATTCAGAATAAAAACATTTCGCGTCCCTGGGGGTGAAGGGGTAAATTTTGAAAATTTTAATTTTGTAGGGGTAGGGGTTAGACCCCATGTGTTATTTAGAAAGTTCTAGAGCATCATGTAAAATGTGGGTTTAGCAAAAAACCCGGTGAAAAAATCTCATCCCCTGCCCTTATCGAGTGGGTAAAGTGAAAGGTATGGCTAGCTAATGTAGACAAAAACATTTTTACATTTCCCATTTCCCATGTACAGTTTTCAAATTTTATAATGTTTTTCCTGGGGGGAAAAGCCCGGTCGAGTTTATTAGCTTTTCAGGGTAACGACTCATTCATTCTCATTAATTTTCCAAATGTAGGCCCTACTGTTTTCTAATAAGTATGATTTTTGTCCACATCGGCTAGCCATACCTTTCACTTTACCCACTCGATAAAGGGCAGGGGATGAGATTTTTTCACCGGGTTTTTTGCTAAACCCACATTTTACATGATGCTCTACAACTTTCTAAATAACACATGGGCTCTAACCCCTACCCCTACAAAATTAAAATTTTCAAAATTTACCCCTTCACCCCCAGGGACGCGAAATGTTCTTATTCGGAATTAGTGGACATCAAAACCAAATAATCAATATTCATTTCCCCCCCACCTGTTCCCCTTGAGCCGTTATTTGGACCTAAAGACGGGACACCAATAATGAAACACCCAGTATAACTAATAAGCGCAAACTTTCTAGAAACTTGTTGAGTTCCCCCTCCGACTGGAGTCTTAAAGGCTAATTGAATTATGTGTAAAGCTGTTTTTTGTTTAAAAAATTTACAAAATATTTAGTATCACGTGACAAGAAACACAGTCGCTAACATCCTGCAAGTCAACGAAATACGCTGCCTAATTAAGAAAACCCAGGGCAAGTTAAATAAATTTCAATTAAACCAGCACTAAGACTTGAATGGGAACTAGAAAAAATGAAAACATTTTAGAATATTTTAGAAGAAAAAAACGTGGAGGCAACTTTTGAGCCTTTCCTTTGTTGACATGGGGAAAAGAGTTCGCTTCTGGGAAATTATTCTGGTCGATGTCTGAAACCTCTTCGTCTGATCACGGAGCGCTTCTGCCTCTTCTTGAAAATGGTCTCGATCGATAGGCCTAAAGATATAAGCCTCATGTCAGATTTAATAACACTCAAAGTGAAGACCTGCGGAAGAAAGAGACCCTTTATTTCAGAGGCTATTACGCCTGGTTTATTTGCACGAGCCATTAATGCTTTTTTTTCTTCCTTCATCCTCCTCTTCCTTTCCTTCTTCTTTTTCCATCTTTCTTCCTTTTTTCCAGCAGCCTGTAGCTATGAAACGATGCTTCAAGTCCCACGTGAAAATGACGTCAGTAAATATAAAAAAAAAGAACTTTTTTTTGTATGAGTGCGAGGGGGGTGACAGAAGCTGGAAGCTCTCCCTTCTCGTGTCATCACAAATTAAAAGCGATATTTTAACAGAAGCTCTAATACTCAAACAAGGAACAATCTATCTTTTTAAACTACTTCCATTTGCAAGGAATGGAGAGAGGACTCTCTTCTTTTTTTATGGTTGGATGAGAGAAGTCTCCTCGTTCTTAATTTTTTTTGTCTCCGTCCTCCGTCTCTCTTTCTCATTTTTTTTTTCTCTCCAAGAAACTTTACATTAGATTTTCAGAACTAATGAGCATTTATCTCCACTGGTTTTAATCAACTTAGCCGTGCTTTGCCAGGGAGGATCGCTGTGCCAGAAGACGATGAGAATTCATTAACCTGTTTAGCCTATCGCTGTTTTTTCCCTCCAGTTGGTGCCTACTGGCTTTCGGAGACAAACGATGGCAGTAAACAAATCATTTGAAGCCGAAATTAAAGTGGCTTCAATTATAGATGCATGAAATATTAATAAAGCCTCGTCATTTTTCGCTTTTATTTATTCCGTTCCTAAGCTCCTCTTCATTGCAGTTTAGTCTTTCACTGGTAATCATAGCATTATCTCATCTTGAGGGAAAACGTTAATCATTTAAAAGCAACCCTGCAAGCAGCAGTAACTAGAGACAAAACTGGTTTGTAACAAAATATTAATGAAAATAGCATTGATTAGCAGTCAACTCCATCCATGTTGATTGGCTTGTATTCTTTTATAGATAGATTGTTGTAGCTTGGGACGTAAACAAAGGGACTCAATCTGCACTAGCATGATTATGAGTCCTGATTATCGATTATTTTTAATTCATCAGGGACGCACAATATGAACGTCATTAAGCTGCTATCTACTTTTGTTTCTCAACTAGGTTTCCGAAAACAGTAGCACTATTTTAAAAAGAAATGAATAAACATGTTAATACAGAATTAAATAGAAGCTTTGGAATTTTCTAACTTCATATGTAGAAATTTGGAAAGTTTGCCTTCGCAATAGCCGGCACAAATGCAAGAAAATGAATGAAAAAAAAGCAACATAGGAATTTTCTACTTCCAGCGATGTAATTGTATACCCGTACGATTAACATTCAAAGTTATATATTGTGTCTGAATATTTTTTTTTGCACTTTTTAGATTAGCACTAATGTCGATTATGGCGGATAACTCGACACTCTCAACGAAAGACTTTAGTTTCTCTTCAACGAAAACCCGGAGCCAATAAAAGCAGGCAATCACCCCTCATTTGACAGGTTCTAGTCGGTTTATGCATGAATTTTTAGTAGAACTGTGGCTATTGCAACTGCACATAACGAACTAGGGGAAAGTTTCTTAAGTTGGGACTAACCGAGTAAAAAAAAAATTTAAACAATTCTTGATGCTGCCTAACCTCTGTTAATTTTCAGAACTTCGTCTAAGGAGGCAGCCGTTGCATTATCGTGGAAGCTGCAGCCGATTTCCCACAAAAAACTCCGATAAGTTTTATTCACTCCTAAGAAATAAATGCCTCATGCTAACCGTCGAAAGATAGAAAGATCATAGATAAACTGTGAATATCTCATTTTGATTGGTATAACGGTGAGTTATTCTCATAGCAACATGTGGTTCTAGCCTTCATTCGATTTTCTGTGATGTAAGATGATATTCAAAATTACCAATTTCCTAAGACAGGACAGTTTCAATTTCCCATTGTGTATCCAGTCCAAAGAATGGGCATATGAAACTTGTTTAATTTTTTCCCATTAATATATTTTCCGATTTGCTTGTTTTCATATAACAACTAATTAACTGCTTTGTCTAGTTGGCCTACCACTCTCTAAGAGTGAAGGCCTTTGTTTTCGTTTCAGAAATTCAAAATTTTTTTTTTGCTGAAATCGACTTAAAAACTCATGATTCGTAAAGATATGTTGAAATTTTGAACAAAAAATTTTCCGTCTGTACGTATGTGACAATTTTGTGCAGCTAACTCCTCTGAAACGGCAAATAGCCGAACCAAATAAAAATTATGCTTACTTAGGGGGTTTCTTAAATTGTGCATTAGCGTATATTTTATGTCAATTGGGTAAGCCTTTTTCGAGATATTAATT